>WHVE01000450.1:0-109698 GCA_015178995.1 Trichophaea hybrida | reverse complement strand
GTGACGGCAACGTAAACACTGATTGTTGCAATATTTGGGACAGTGTGATGGGCAACAAGGTATGTTTTCGTTGTTTCCTGTTATGTCGAATATTTTTGCCGCGCAGCAAGCTTTTTCTTCGCACAGTACACAGTTCATGAACGTATTTCGGGTAACGTCCGAAATATTATACTGTTAGGGGGATACTGCAGCTAGATGAGACTTATCGGTATTGTTGTACCAACTTACGGTAAAGGCGTATCCGAATAATAATAATCCAACTGAAGATATGAATTCAATTGTGACGCATTTACGCCGTTGTATTGTATGTATGAACACGGGCATCTATTGCAGTATGGCCCTTTTAAAAGTCGTAACTGTCTTGGAGGTAATCTTCTGACGACTCGTCGAAGGCGACTTGGGAAGGAAGTTCACCGGTATGAAAGTAGTGGTAGTATTCTACCCAAAGGTTGTGACGAACAAGGTATCGTGCGAGATCTTCATACTTGGCTCGAGTGTTTGCTTGGGCGTGCAAGATGCGAGCGTAGAGATTCTTCTGGTCGTCTGTAATAGACATAAAAAGTTTATCGGTGAATATTCTTAAGGTAATTAACTTAATAATATTTCAGGTGGTTTTTCCGCTGTTGTGTTCTGACTGTGGTTTGTTCGACTGTTGCTTGAATCGTTGTGTTTAAACTCGTGGGTTTAAGGTGGTCATTTATAGGTGTGTATTTCCGCGTCAAACCATCCTGCTAAGGGGTGACGGTACTTCTCTGTAATCTATGATGTGTGTGTATGGTACTATCTCATAAACACTCAGTCCACCGTAGTGGGTGTTCACATAACATCCGATCGTTGCTTCAGAGCCGATCTCGGTAGTTAGCTGTGGAGAGTTCCGTTTGACAACGTGTGGTTGCATAAGCCCCCACCAGGAGTTCGCAAAGGTTATCCTGCATGTTATGACGTTGCTGACATACATATCGGACCATCACTTCGTATTAGTTATCTTTCTTCGTATTGAGTGGAATAGTGATCAATGATGTAATGAGCTGCCAACCCATACATTGCTACGTACCTAGTGTCATCGGGTCTTATCCGTGTTCCCCGTAGGGGGTGCCCTCTATCAGTTATCGTGTTGTAAACATGGCAGAGCTGGGGTTCGACAGTCTAGATCCAAGCACTTATCTGTTAGGTAGAGTTAACTACCGGGGCGCAGATAGCTTATCTCCTTTCCTTATTCTAGCTCTAGAGATAGCAAAGTCCCACATACTAAGATAATATCGCTTGTCCAACCAAATCCATGAAGCTAAGCACGGGTATGGTTTGTCCCAGTATTGGCATGATAACGAAGATAACACTGGTCTGATCCGTAACGCACAGCTGATCCGAAGACCCCTGCTTGGCAGTTACATTGCTTCGGCAGTATGGTTGGTGTGTCCCATGCCTTGGCCAGTACTATGGGTTGTTACCCCCAAAATTACTGTCTGATCGAGTGTGCGTACTGTCTCCACACTGGGTAGCTATTCCCTATGCTGAGACGTAGTATTGTAGCATAGACTATTATGGGGATTTCACCCGGCTATGTTGAGCCGTCTGCTAACTCATCAGTAGACATCCTCAGGGGTGTGATCTTAACCGTTGATTCATCTTTGAATAATGGCAAGCCTGGGAGACTAAGCTTGATGTACTTCATACGCATGCTAAGGGAAAACCCCTAACAGATTCGCTCCATTGCTGTTACACCTAACATGATACCCTCGGAGCATGCACACGTACTATCACTCGCGCCGGCATCGGCTGTCACTAGTCACGGATTCCAGAGCGAAGCTTCTCGAACTGCGAAGCATTTAGAACTGCCAACTTCTCGAACTGCGAAGCATACAGAACTGCGAAGATCTCCAGCAGCGCAGCTGCTCGATCAGCGATGCTTCTCGACCAGCGACGCTTCTCGACCAGCGAAGTTTCCCTCTAATGAACGAATCTAGAGAATGCACCGCTCTGGCCAGTCGCTCCGAATTTCTCTACACAGAGAAAACCAGAGTATACATCGCTTCAAAACTCTCTGCGCAACGAAAACTACAGAACGCACCGCTCCGAACAAAAATGCTAGAGCAAGCTAATCTCTACGTGACAGAAGCTAGAGAAAGCTACTCTGAACCCAACGAAAGCTAAATGCGTGCACCACGCCATACAACGAAGCTACTCTCTATGGGATGCAGCCTAATTATCTGGAGGTTAATCAGATCGACAGGATACCACCGGCCTGGAAGGAAGTAACTGCGGAGTTAATGCCATAACGGATACCAGCGGTCAGAGTATAAGCTATTAACAGTAACGATATGGTGGGCCTGGGAGATAGAGTTCTGCCGCAGTTGTGAAGTTATGTGCATTGGCTCGAATGACCGGCGGTGGTTTCAAAAGTAGTTGCACTGGTTCGAAAGTAGTTGAGGTACGGGAGTTCTAAAGTAAAATGTGTAATTAGCAGTTAAGAGCGATAACAAAGGTATAAATACCTTCGGTTTCTTCGAGGGTAGAAAAGCATCAACTCGAAGATGATCAGGTCATCGATCACGTTCTCAACTAGGAGAACAAGCCTCAACAATATACTCATTTGTAAAGCCATTCTTTTCGTTGTGAATCTTGTAGTTATTTCCACTCCCTGAGCAAAGCTCCTGAACCGCCGCAATCTAAGCAAGTCCCGAACCGAGTACAGCTACTACTTTGACCGTTGTCCCTGGGGTGACGCTCCCGGTGTGACAATTGCAACAGTGACTTGGACGATCCAAATGATGATCAAAACAATGCAGAGGCAGATGATGAAGACACCATGTATATATGAAATGATTCTGATATCATTAATAAGGCAGAACAGCCATATATACATGCTGCCGCTAACATCACAGACTTCATCAGGCCAGTTCAAATATCTAATCGCATATCAACTCTGATCATTATGAACCCGACGCCTGTCAACACACAGCAAAAATGCAATGGCAAAGGAATTAAGCAACAATAGAGCAGTAGTGTTAGCAACGGTTCCAAATTACGGGTCCGGGTCGGTTCCGGTTCCGGAACCGCCAAGGAACCGAACCGCCCAATCACAAGCGGTTCCAGACCCGGACCGGAGCTCCGGGTCCGGTTCTGGAACCGCCAAGGAACCGAACCGCCCAATCACAGGCGGTTCCGACCCGGAACCGAACCGAACCCGCCGGGTTTTGGCGGGTTTCTTCTCTAAAACTGTCGCTCCAATTAAGTATTTGAGTTCTGATTGGATCGCGACATGTTATATACGTGGATTATGCAGTTTTTGACGCTCTTTCACCTCCCGCTCTCCGATTTGCGATTCGATTAGTATTCGTTGAGTCGCTGTGAAATAAAGCCGAAAATGCGGCCAAAATCGACTGTTTTTCGCAGCGATTCAACGAATACTAATCGTATCGCAAATTGGAGAGCGGGAGGTGAAAGAGCGTCAAAAACTGCATAACCCACGTATACAACATGTCGCGATCCAATCAGAACTCAAATACTTAATTGGAGCAGAAAATATGGCATTATTGGGGCCGATGAAAAATGAGGCTCTGCTGCAGGTGAAACCTGCCAAAACCCGGCGGGTTTCGGTTCGGTTCCGGGTTGGAACCGCTTGTGATTGGGCGGTTCGGTTCCTTGGCGGTTCCAGAACCGGACCCGGAGCTCCGGTCCGGGTTTGGAACCGCTTGTGATTGGGCGGTTCGGTTCCTTGGCGGTTCCAGAACCGACCCGGGCGCACGGTTCCGGTGCCAACCCGGACCGCGGCCGGGTAACCCGGAACCGTTGCTAACACTATAGAGCAGATCTGTATTATATATTTCTTTTGTTTTTCTATTTCTTGTAATGGGGCATAGGTATCTTTTATTTTGCAATTTTCTTTGTCACTATTGAAAAATATTCTACATTTCATGCATATAAAATGAAAAGGCTTTTGAGACAATAGTCGAGAAATGCATATGCTGGGCCAATTGTGATATTATTTACCTATTTTTCAAGTTGATTTTAAAGATACAATTATAGTAGATATGAATACAATGTGCAAAAGGTAGGCAATAATAAGATAATGGAAATTATTGATACTAACATATTTGTGGTAATTGACACATACCACAACATACTCCAATTTACTACAGCTCAAGTTTAAACATAGTTTTGGCTATCTTGCATCTTGATACAAAGTTAAACTACCCAGTTATGATACATATCTAATGAATTGTAGTTATAACATGGAATTTGACTGAAAAGAGTTTAATGATGGGCAAAATTGTAAATATGAATCGCTTATTTGATTAAATTGAGAATATCAAAAGTCACATATACAACTGTCTGAACCAGCATTTGGACCTGTCTAACAACCCGTCAATTTAGGCAGTTCCAAAATGTGAAAACAATCCAGACTGCCTATTCTGGTTCGGTTCTACTGACAACCCGAATGGTTGATTTGAAAACAGGTCGGTTCCAACCTGAATCCGGCCCGGAGGCTCTGGGTTGCAACCGTTGCTAATACTATCCAGGTTTAACAGGAACAAAGTATTTGTTAGCTAAGACCTTTTAGAAGATCTTCTTATACTGGGGTACATTGGGCTCTCATACCAGCGAAAGCTGTGTCGATATTAGCTTCAAACACTTGAGATTGCATAACTATGTCGGAATTCTTCTGAAATTGTGCCCTGTCCATGATTTCTACTCCCAGGTAAATGGCAACGTATATCTCATTCTGCCGAGTAATAAACCCTTCGTAAGCTTGGATCAACTCTGGGATGGCAGTTTGTATTTTGAAATTCTTCTCTTTTGCTTCTTGAATGAATGTGTCCATTCGCCCCAACTCCACATTGATTCCGTCCAAAAGCTGAATAACCCAGTCTGGACTATCATTGTTCGTGATTGGCTGGTATTGCGTCACCTGCTAATCTTCATCGGTGGATCGAATCAACGCATTTTCAGTTCAAATCACAGTGTTGGAATCCTCCATCGGAATATCCAATCCAGCTCCGATTTTGGACATTATGATTATTGCAGAAAGCAACAGTTAGTTATGTAAAAGAGGTAATGAGCCTTAGCTTGTCAGTGTAGCTGCTTCAATGGCTCGTAGTTTGGATGTTCTGAGGTGTACGATAAGAATGGTTTTTGAACATGTCCGACAGATATTGTTTTCGGAGGTGTACGATGAGTCGGGTGTTTGGAGGTGTAAAACAAAGAGGCCACTGATTTTGATGATGAAAAAAGGTTCGGTGATGTAAAACAACACCAAGACCACTTGATGTATACTGATATGGATAGAAAGGAATACCATCCTCAGAAGCGTTTCTTGGTCTAACAATATAATATGACACCAGGAGTGTTACCCCAGGTTCACCAGTCCAAGTAGCACTTGGTTCCGGACTTGGTTCGATTGCGGCCGGTAAGGAGCATCGCTCAGGTGGTGGAAACAACTAAAAGATTCACAAAGAAAAGAAATGGCTTTCCAAATGTGTATATTGTTAAGGCTTGTTCTACTTGCTGAGAAAGTGATCAATGATTTGATGATATTCAAGTTGATGTCTTTCTACACTCGATGAAACCGACGGTCTGTACACTTTCGTCTTTGCTCTTAACTGCTCATTATACTCTCTACTCCACAACTCCCATACCTCAACTATTTTCAAACCAGTGCCACTACTTTTGCAACTACCACTGGTCATTCGAGTCAATGCCCTTGACTTCACAACACCTGCAGGACTCTATCTCCCGGGCCCACCCAATTTTTACCATTAATGGATTATGGTCGCACGAATTGTATCCTTCATGGCATTAACTCCGTGGATCCAGCCTTCCACACTGGTTTTATCCTTTTGATCCAATTGACTTCCAGACAAATAGGCTGTGTTTGATACAGAGTATCTTCGTTGTATGGTGCGGTGCATGCTTGGTGCAATGGTTGGGGAGAGAGTGGCTTTCACTAGCATTTATTGCATAGAGAAGAGCTATCTCTAGCTTCGTTGTTATGAGTGGTGCGTTCCCTAGCTTTCGTGGCGTAGAGAATAGCTACCTCTAGCTGCGTCGTTATGAGTGGTACGTTCTCTAGCTTTCGTTGTGTAGAGTGTTTCGGAGTGACTGGCCAGTGCTCTGCATTCTGTACATCCGTTCAATAGAGGGAAACTTCGCGGCTCGCAAAGCATCACTGGTCAGGAAGCATCGCTGGAGGACAAGTGTCACTGTTTGAGATGCTTTGTTTTTGCAGAACATCGCAGTTGAGTAAGCTTCGTAGTTCACTATGCTTCGCAGTTCGAGAAGCTTTGCTTTGGCTTTGGAGACTTGTGACAGCTGATGCTGTTGCAAGTGATCGTGTGTGTCCTCGCTGCGAGGGTATCATGTTACGTATGACAGAATCTTTCAGAATATATCCTCGAACATTAATCCCAGTGAGACTCCAATACATAGTTGGTTCTCCTGAAGTGCCCACCACTCAATTGCTTCTCAACTGGTTGGAGCACATCATATCAAGGCAGCTACACAGCGAACAGCAGTCAATCACCTAACTATTTTGACGCCTCATTCCTCAGTTTCAATCTGACATGGTTCCAAAGTTCATCCTACGTTGACTTCAGCAGCAAGCATCCTTAGGAGAACTTCAAGTTTATCCAACGAGCACCAACACACAGTCAGCAATCAACAAGTGTCCACCATCCAAAGATATCCAACCATATGAACACATCGCATTCGGAAACCACTATGAAGAGGTCAGAAATATCGCTCACGTCCCAACTAACATCTACCTCCAACACCACAATTGGGACGCATTCACAGAGTATGATGCCAATGAATTCAAGTCCAGTCTTTTCAGCCAGTCAGTCAGAAAGAACCGCTCCTCCAGTCATGACTTCTGTTCAATGTTAGGGGTTTTCCCTTATCATGTATATGAGGTACATCAGGCTTAGTCTCCCAGGCTCCCATATAACGACTGGTGTCAGATGGAAGAGAATTCACCCATGACGATGTCTACTGGTGAATAAGTGGAAGGCTCAACATAGCCGGGTGAAATTCCTGTAATATTCCAAGCTTCAATACTGTGTCTTAGCCAAATGGACTAGCTAATCCATGATGGGACAATACGCACATTCTATCTGACAGTAACTGACGGGTGATTCCTTCCGTACTGGCTAACGCATGGGACACACCAAACCATACTGCCGAAGCAACGTAGTTGCCTCGCAGGAACCTTCAGGTTACCTGTGCATTACGAATCAGGCCAATGTTACTCAATATCAAACTAATTCTGGGATAAAACTATATTGGAGCTGCAAGCAGTCCCCGAGATAGTTGGACGAATGATATCATCTCAGTATGATGGACTTTGCTATCTCTGGACACAAGTACTCAACAGAGATAAGCTAACTGCGCTCCGGTAGTTGATTCTACCTGAAAGATAAATTTTCACATCTAGGCTGTCGAACCGCAGCCCTATTGGGTTTACAAAACACGATAACTGAAAGAGGATAGCCCCTTCGGGAAAAACTGATAAAACCCGATGACACTAGGTACGTGGCAAAGTATGGGTTGGCAGCTCATTGAATCTTTTATCACTATTCCACTCATGCAGAAGAAAGATAACTAATATAAAATAATGGTCTGATATACGTGCCAGCAACGTCATCTTGGATGCGGGATAACCTTCGGGATGCCGAATGGGAGCTTACGCCACCATACGATGTCAAACAGAAACTCTCCACAGTGAACTACCGAGGTAGACTCTGTAGCCACAATCGGTAATTGTGCAAACACCCACTTCGATGGAATAAATATTATTGAGATAGTACTACACACAGATCACAGTGTTAGAGAAGTACTGTCATGCCTTACTGATATACCTCTGACCTAGAAATATTCACATATTAAATGACCACATAAACCCACAGTTTAAAGAAACAATCAAGTTCTAGCTACAAACCACAGTCAGAACGACAACAGCGGAAAATCACCTGAAATATTATTAAATTTTTACCTTAAGAAGATTGCATCATTTATGTCTCAATACGTACGTGAAGATATCTTTATCTATAATGCCGCCTACTTGCATCAGTATTGCCAAACAGAAGCCCACCTCGACTTCTTGTTTGAGTTCCTGCGATCCAACAACTTGGTGGACGACAACTTCCACTTTTGCGCAACCGGCAAGTATCCCTCACAAGTAGCATACAACTAGGCTTCAGATGATTACCTACAAAACTCCTAAGATTTCTGAGGTAGCAGCCGTACCCTGCGAATGCCAGTGTATCTCCATACACCACAGCGACTACCACGAACCACCATTGAAATATACTTTTTCAGTTTTGTCTTAGTTATCAAGATCAGACTATATTGACACCGAGTACGTCAATATCGATCTGCTTCTACACACACAGGAGTACCCCCGTAACATTCAAAACCCTGACCGCAATATCCCTACCTGGAGCGCCATACTTCCGTCCTTGCCACATTTTTCCAGCTCTCACTCCACCACGTACCAAAGCAGTGCTGGGAACGCCGCATTGCGGTGCCCACCGCTTGCACCCTCCAGATTGGCCACCGCACAATCCACCTCACTCCCACTCAGCACTGGGCACTCCAGTACAGTTCATGCTGCCTCATCTCCCCGCCAAGACTCCCACATATATACACCAACAACAATCCATGGAGGCCATAAAACAGAAGTGACCGCTTCTAACCGTTTTGGATTCATGGCAAAAAGCCTCACCCAAGCGATCCAACCTACAACCGTGCCCATTGTTGTGGGGCATCGAATTACCGACCAAGCAGTAGCCTCGGATGTCAATTTGTATATTGCACAATTGGGAAAGGTCTCACAAGCTGTAGCTGCTTACGAGAAGGAGCCCGAGAATCATGAACTTGGCGTTGCCACATTAGGTGTAATCGCAGCAGCATCCGCAAGTAAACAATCTCACAAGTGTCATAGATTCTATATGCTAACCGTACAATGATACAGGGGTCCTATCCTAGAGACCATGTGGGAGCTATTTTCGGCGGCGCTTTTGGAACTGCGAAGAACACTTTGGACAAAGTCAGCACCATGGATGGCAACGCCGTTATGTCCTGAACTAATCTTTCTAGCGGGGTTCTTAAAAAGGTGGGTGGGGAAATTGGCGGACTCTTTGGCTTACCAGGCAAACTTGGAAAATCTGCCACCAACCTTGGAAATTCAGTACTCCATCCGGGGTCCGGTAATCCCGAAGCTCACAATCAGGGTAAAAATCCCGACCATACTACCGACAGCCATAAGACTACCGTCAAAATTACCAGTCATTGTTCAACCAAGAAAACATCCTCTCATTCGCGGACCACCAAAATTTCCAGCCATACTTCAGCGACAGAAACCTCCTCCCATAGTTCTTCAACTAAGACTTCCACTCACTCTTCCAAGACTTCTTCGTCCTCCGCCTCTCCATCAGCATCAGCCGTGCTTAACAGGTACTTCGTCATACCAAACAGCAAGCGAGTATCTTCCAAAGATAAGGACAAAATTGAGAAGATGCTTAACCAAAATAACAAATTCACGATTTACCCCGACAGAGATGGCAGAGCAATATATTGGTTGGCCAATTCAAACAGGACACAGATTGACAAACTGAAGTCTAACTCGTTGGTTTGTTTCCATCCGTGTCAAAAGAGCTACAATAACCATCGGATGCGATACAGATCAAAACTATCGAGCCTGACCAAATCGTCCACTTTAAAGATCCAATTGAACGCAAGAAGACTGGCGGTCACTTCAAACTAAAATGGGCATCACAACACCTGAGCAAGAGGCTGCCTATAGTGGACCTTTTGGCACCTCGCGAGCTTCAACTCATATCACAGGATCCCAGTGCGCCTGGATCCATCTCCCCATTGGGTTCCTTCCATTACGACGATAGCGCTGGGGAAGGAATTACCATATATTTTGTAGACACTGGAGCCCACCCCTCTCAAACAAATGAATTTATATATGGAGATCCTCCAATTGACCAGAAAAAAGCGAACGAGGGTTGGACTTGGAATCTACACCAGCCGGGCGATTATGATGGGCATGGTACATCCGTATTATCGAAGGGTATTGATAGAGATCTCGGTGTAGCCATAAGAGCGCGCGCTATTAGTGCGGTTATACCAAAATCATGGCCTCCAGGAACACAGTTGCCGGCAGCAGGGGACATGGACGTTTCCGGGATAATATCAACATGGAACAGGGTTCTCTCTCACATCGAACTAAACGGCCTTCAATTTTGGGCAGTTATCAATTTTTCTGTGGGTAGCAACCTTGTCGCCGGGACAGGATATTACTATATGTACGACATAGTACTTGATAGGTGTAAACTATTGGGAGTTGTTGTGGTAGTTTCGTCTGGTAATGATAGGGTTGGTGGGGTTGAGGATGTTAGTTATACCCTACTTCAGACCCCCTGTGTGGCCCGAAAGCTGACATAAGTCAAGATTACCTACTCCCCAGCCATAATGGAGAAGAGTTATGCAAACCTCATAGTGGTAGGATCCATTGATATAGACGGCGAATGCTCGTACTTTTCGCAAGGGATTCCTGGGCCCAACAGCCTTCTTACCGTTTCCGCAATGGGAAACGAAGTGTTGGCACAAACACAAGATATAAACAATCCACACTTAGGACTGAGCCCCGGGCATGAAATTGGCACTTCTTTTGGTATATGAATCAGCTGTATTTGGATATGATGGTAAGCTAACACAATTTAAATCAGCTGCGTCGCAGGTTGCCGGGCTTGCTGCGTATTTCATGAGTATTAGAGTGGGAAACAATCAACTTACAGATGTGCCCCTGCATGAGCAAATAAAAAGTGATATTATTGCTTTTGCATGGCTGAGAGATAAGCGGAGGGAACTTCCGGCCATATACAATGCTTACTGGGCGAATTTCTGCACTCCATATACAATTTTCCGCCAAGATTTAAAAGGTGCTCACGCCTGTCCGAAGAAGTCAAAAGCCTCCGGAAAACACTCAACAAAATCCGCTACTACAAAATCCACCAAATCGACCTCTTCGAAACACAGGAAGCCAACATCCACAACGACATCAAAACCCACTCTCAAAACAACCAAAGAACACTCCCACATATCTTCAAAGCATACTCCAAAAACCACTATAACACCATCCCACACGTCGATAAAACCAAAGCCAACATCGAAGTCATCAGAAACCGAAAACCATAAATCTATATCAATAACAAAAACAACAGTTCACACACAGCCCCCGAAAAATGCCGGGACTACAAATCCAGATCCTGTAAGGGCACCGATGGATGTTGGACCCGCAAACCCACCACCTTCAAAATCTAATGAACTCAACTTTAAATGTTCCTTAACATTGTTTTTTGGGTTTCAGTCAATCAATGTCAAGTGGGCGCCCATTAAAGCTGCGGCGAGTCTACATAACAGCAACGAAACGTGGTTTTGTGACAATCCAAAGCGGAATATCGAGTATGCGCGCGGAGCACAAGCGATATCTAGATATTCATGTCAAGCTGTTGTGGAGGAGGACAAGATTGTGGCAACTGTAATCAGGTTGTACGGCTCGACTATATCTGTTTCGGATGGTATCAAAGATACATTTCCCGGAAGACCAAATGTGAACGTCAGTGTAATCAAATCAGTGATAGGTAGTACTGAAATGGCTCCAGTTTAGAGTAATTTTGGTATCTTATATTGTTATTATTTGTATGCAATTTGCGTTTGTTTGTTTGTTTTAATCATATTGCATTCGGCCGCTTGCGGCCATGGCATATATAAATCCTTTTCCCCGGTACATCTCCAGTGTGAGCCGTGTGCAATTTGCATTGGAATTCGCTGGAAGTTTGTCTTGGCTGTCTAGAATTTATGTATAACCAGATTGGTGTTAATAAATGTAATCTTGCCACTCTGTACTTGTGAATTCTTTAAGTAACCAGAGATCTAAAACCCTAACCTTGCCAGAGTCTTGTCAAGAGTCATTATGAGCGCACCCTCTAATTATTACTAGCATTTGTAGCAAGGGTTAGGGTTAATCCACTTTCTGGATACTTGAAAAATTGATGAGTACTCAATATCAACGGCATGGGAGACCCCCGAAAACAAATTCAATATGTTGGTTAATGTCTGCATTTAGTGTAACTACGTCCACAGCATGTCGGAATGGGTTTTAATTCACTGACTGGCTATTATTGGGACGTAACGGCGTAATCTTTTTGATTTGTATTAGTTAACATGGTATGTATATATACTTTTGTGTATCCAAAAAACCTGATACATTTCAGACCAGATACCTGGATGGTGTGGCAACAGATGTTGAATGATACACATTTGTACTGGTGCGTGTTCGGTGGAGTATATACTGCATCCAACTGCTTCCACTGATCCGAATTTCTATCTTCCGATACGTCCAGGTTTCTCTAAACATTGTTAGCCAGGGAAATCTGAGCGGACTTCGAGCGACTGTTCATGATCAGTATCGTGTGTAGGGTGTATATTAGTCACATGTGCGGCTCAACTCTGTTTACATGGCTCGTGACACATAAAGAATAGACATTACGCTGCTTGCACACCACTGCACAAGCCTACGGCTCAGACTATGCCATGTTCGTTACCGAAGTCGAGACCGAGCGTCTTCGTCTCGTCCGATGGGGTTAGGCAATGGGACTGACTGATAGCGGAAATGGGGAGGCATTGAAGGATACGGCGGTGAATTTGGGGGTGCAGGAGTTGATGGCGTGGGCGGTGGTGTTGTTTGAAGATGCCGGGTAGGCGATGGGAGTGGGGGGTAGGAGGGTATTAATCGAACCGAGCTCGGATCTAAGGCAGACAATAGCGTTTGGGAATCTTCGGGACAGGGCGCGCAGGTGGCAGAAGGAAACGTCAACTCTGAGGAAAATGAGATGGGCGTTTTTGGGGTCGGCGAAGGCGGAGAAATTGGTGAATGAGCTTGGGTGGTTTGTGGATAGACTTCACGCACATATTCCTGTCACTAGGATGCAACTGGGTCTGCCACATGAAGGAGCTGGGACGCACATACACTCACCAGCCAGTCTGCTCTGTGAAGGGTTTGTGGAGGAGATTCCACAACCACTTTCTACGAACGATGGGCTTGGGGATGGGATTTTGCGGTTGACAAGCTCGAGCTCATCGGGCGTGGTGATGAGCCCTGTTGAAAATCGGATGTTGCTGTCGACTATTCGAAGGAGGCGAATGAAATATGCCCTCCGTACCGCAGCAGGGTAGAACGTAGCATACGAGCCAATGAAAGGTAAGCTTCCAACCCTTGCCTGTTAAAAGTAGAGATGACCGGAATCTCGTATTAGTAGATTGGAGGATCACGATGAGATGAGAGATCAGGAGGAGCTAAATCGCATAGGGCATACCAGCTGAAGAGCTGAATATATATCATAAGGCATGAGAATGTGTGCGCTCACATGCGTAAAAAGGAGTAGCTTCATGTAAATGTATAAAGACGTTCATAGAAGGCGCCTATGAAAGAATAACAATCAATCTACAATTCTAACATTGCCTGTCACAAATATTTCTAATGATTTACTGACGTGTACAAGGAAACGATTGGAGAGCCAAACTTGGGGGCGCACCTAGCTCATTGGTTTTTTTGACCCTGTCTGACCCGATTAGCCATTAAGGTTTCTTCAATGCATGCTTAATCGAGATATCATAATGTCATCCCGGCATCATTTATTAGTCCCCAAGATTTTAGAAGATGTGGAATAATAGTAGTATGTAAATGGTTGTAATCATGAAGCACAACGCTGATATTTTAGAGATCCACCTCCGCTCTTGAGAGGAAATCAAAGAAAAAAATTAATTGGTAGACCTAAACTAATTCAGGTGACTTCATGATGTCATAACATCTCGGTTACTCAGACTGAGTTTGTAGTTTACGCAATTGCGATTGAGCTCATATGAAAAAAAAACTCCTGACATACCGGATGCACCTCCAAAGATAGCATACTTCACGCTCCAATGATTTATATCACATATCAGCCAATAATTGCGATTTTGTGACAGCTCTCGGAGATTACTGTATACCCTTCATCCACTCTGATCTCGTCTGTCTTGTTGCATAGCTCTCCATCCGCGTCTGTGGATCCAAATAGTGCTGTGATGCCTACTGACCTTCCCACCGTTACGGATTCTCCTACTACGGCAGACCTGCTAGCAGCTTCAGATACTCCCGCTACTACAAACTCGCCAACTGCCACAGATTCTCCCGCAGCTACAGATACTCCAACAGCTACAGATATTCCCGCTGCGACAAACTCGCCAATTGCTACAGACTCTCCAGCGTCAACAGATACCCCAACAGCTACAGACTCGCTAGCAGCTACAGATACTCCTGCTGTGACAAAGTCACCAATCGCTACAAACTCCCTATCGGCTATGGACTCTCCAACAGCTACAGCTATTCCGGCAGCGACAAACTCGCGAACCGCTTCAGACTCTCCAGCGGCTGCAGGCTCTCCATCAGTTATAGATACTCCCGCAGCGACAAATACTCCAATAGCTACAAATTCCCCAACAACCACAAATGTCCCCGTTCCGACAGACTCCCCAAGTGCTACAGGTATCCCAGCTACGACAAGCTCGCCAACTGGTACAGATTCACCCGTTGCATCGGGTACCTGCGTCTGAAGGAAGCACCGTGGCACCGATAGAGTCTCCAAATCCTACCAACTTGCCTACGGTTACAGATGATACCTCCCTCACCAACACCGATTCTCCGAGCACGGCGGGGGTCCCACCGACACTATCGGTATTTCGGACAACAACGCAGACAGTAGCAATGGTGGATCGACCTCTTTGGGCGTACGTTGGAAGCAATAACCGCTACAATATCTGGCGAAACGGTCGAAATGATGTTCTCGGATGTAGTAGTGCCCTTACGCACTGGGGCAGCGCAGAGTCCTGCACCGCAGGAAATCATTGACCGCGTGGTGGCTGCTTTGAGAAACCAAGCAGATATATCAACATTTACACCGGTGGTCGAACAATCTCCGGATATCGTTCGCTTCCTCAACCCTAAGAAGAAATACTACATATTCTACCCCATGAACCAGTGCGTCCTAGCTGGTCTGAATACGTCGCGTCGTTTTCGGCACTGGCGGAACGCCGATTATGTGCCGTTAGGGCCAGCTGTTCAATTCGCGGAGATGCCGGTCGGAGAACCGGATCTCAAGCGGGTTGAGTATACTCTAGTGATGGCGCAAATGGTCGAAATAGCATACATCACCCTTGGAGACGGGCAGGGTTACAAGGATTGTTTCCCAGCCTGCAAATCGTCAGAATCCTCCCGGAAAAAACGACGAGGAAAAAATAATATCTGGGCTTAGCAAAAGCACAAATGTCAAAGAAAATACCATTAAGTTTGAGCCCGGCGAGATCGTCAAAACCGACGGGTACGTATCTTCTACCTTGAACGTGTTTGCATGGAAAGACTGACGCGAATATTTTACGTGTTTCTTCACACCTCCTAAGACATAGGAGGAAACATTTGCTGAGATGAGGGGAGCAAAGTTCACCGATGCGCTTAAAAAAACTGGAATGCTACAACGCCTATCGGAGATCAGTAATATTACCCTATTTGCACTACAGAACTCGGCTTTCGATGGCCGGGGCATCACCGATGAGAACGAGATGAATCACTACATTTACTCAGGTCTTGCATACTCAACTGATTTATATAATGAGCCCTGCTATGATACTCTAGGCGGAACCATTCTCTCTGGCTAGGAATGGCAATGATAGATTTGTCAACGGTACTCGTATTGTCAAGATAAATTGATATCAAGGAATAGTGTTATTCATTACCTTGAAAAGGTTTGCTTTCTGTACTACATATTGGGCACATAAGCTAATGTTGATGCTGTCAGTTTGTCGATTCGGGGTATTATGGAAGCTGCCCAACCGGCGGTTCATCAGGCGGGAGGAATGGAAATGGACCTAGCGCCAGCTCCAACGGTATGCGAACTGGAGGAAGTGGCTCTGATAGGAGGAATAGCTCTAACTCTGGATCAGTTAGCATTGGCACATCGCCGATGTCACTCGTGGTCATTTTCGTTACAAACGCCATGTTCCATTTCCTGGGTTAGAGATGGCGAATATAGTCTTGGAGTGTTTTATGCCATAGCTTACAGACGAGAGTCCAGGTGACAATGTTGATTCACTTTGAAAAGGTTTCTTTGGTGTTCCGCATACTGGATGTATGTAGTCAAATTGGAAATGATGTCTTAAGTGTCGTATGATTCATATTTTGTGCATGGGATCCTGAAACTTTACAAACGAACTACAAATCAGACATGATGCTGATAATTCGGCGATGACAATACTATTGGATTCTATGTGTGACTTTGCATACGTGCAGGGTACGTTAAACCGGTTCCCATATCTTTTGTTTGTTTGTAATCATATTGCATTCGGCCGCTTGCGGCCATGGCATATAACCTAATCCTAAGCACTTCCACGACAACAGAGCCGCTTCCAAGTCGTACTTCCTAATCTCCTTCCCCCCAGTCCGCCTAAACTAACATACAAACTTTCCACCCTCCTCTGCCCCTCTTCCCACCTCCTCCCTATTCTTCATCACTACTTCCACCCTCCTCTGCCTCTGCATCGTCCCCTTCCCTCACCCCTGTTACTCTTCCCACGTCTGTGTCAGCTAAAAACTCTAACACTGGCTTGACGGCTTCGTCTGTATCAAACACTTGAGACATTGGCACCTTCGTCCTCCCCTCCTTCCACTTGCACTTCACTTTTAACTTCTCCCAAAGGACGTCCTGCTGTCTCTTCCACTTCTTGCACCACTTAAAGAGGTGGTCTCTTGTCTGCCTTTCGTGTTGGCACCACCAGCACTCCTGGCTCTCCTGCTTCTTGATCCGTTCTAAGTAAACTGCTGTAAGTGCGTGTCCCACTTTAAGCTGTAAATACCTTGACGCAATCGTCTTCCTTGCTCGGCTCACTTCATCCGTCATTCTCCTTTTCTTCACGGTTCCCATATCTGTGGCCGCTTGAACTTCATGCAGTATTAAACTAAGTCTCCTGAACAAATGACGTTTTAATTGGGCACGCAACCTGCAAGTGTTAGAGTGGATAATCTTGTTGCGTAAAACTCTACTTTCACATTGCCACAACGAGTACAGCATTCTCACTAGCTGTATCATTAATCAAACTAGCTTAGCTGAATTGGAATAGGTTTGGTGGAGTGCGATAATGCGCTCGGGAACTATTTTAGTGTTAGGCATACATATGTGCTTCTAGATTATATCGCATTGTTACTTTTTGTGATGGGCACAGTTTTGTTTGGAGCTGCGGTAATACGTGCAGGTTCCTGGTTTTCGGCACTGCCCTGTTGCCTTCTAAACGTCAGAGCGAATAGAGATCGTTAATTGTTAATGTCGGGTATGCAAGCTGCAGGTACAGCGACAAGTTACAACAGATTTCCTTTCGGACCCGACAATACGGAACGATGTGCTTCAGGAATGTGCTGGTAACACATCCAAAAAAAGCGAGAAATCAGGAGTCCTTGTTCGGCCCCCATGATTGAGGTATTTTTCCCCGCGAGAGCATTGGCTCGAGCCGTAATCTGTATATCACATTTGAGGTATGTCGCATTGTAAGGGGAATGTATTTTCAGATACGCGAATCAAGGGATCTACTCCGAGATCATCGCTTCTGCATTGTGAACAGGGATGTCGATCAGCCTCACCCGAAGCCACCAACACCGACCCACGGTTGCTTCTTCGGCTTCAGCTCACAGGGACCCAAATTCGCCAAAACCGGCGACGAGATGATTCAGTTCCTCGAAATATGCAAGTATCTAAACACACCCTCTACTATCAGCAGTATGGCACAAAATGGTTTCCACAGAAGTACCCAATAGAGATCGCATGATGAGGGAGGCGAATATTTCTAGAAAGAAAGTCATTGGATTGATTTGATGGGTTCTTGTCGAGGAGAATATCATATATTCTACTTTGGTGACGCAACGGGAAGTCAAGCAGCCTATAATCGTTTTATTCCAATTGTGTGGGGTTAGATAAATATCGGCTAGAGCTAGCCGCCACTAATTCTCTTTTTAACGCTAGCGCTAGCAAATCCGAACAATAAACGCCTATCACCTACTTAAGTATACGTGCATCAGCCGGTATTACTTAAATATATTGGTGCCGTCAAACAGCAGGCGTCGAGCGGCTTTGGATCTGCCGAAACTCGTATATCACAAATCATAGCGTGTAATAAAATAAAACCTTAACCTTAGTCGTCGGTGTCTCAAAAAGATATTTATAAATGTATAGTACAACACTACACCTGCGGCGAGTGAACGAGCTAAGGCCTGGAGAGCATCCTGACCGCAAAATATGTAGTCTCCCTATATCCTGATATTTTAATATTCAACGTGTCCTGGTGTAACTCCTACACTGAGCAACAGGCTCGGAACATGGAAAACCTTTGCCTCACACCCTAACCTCCTTTTATCACATGATTTTCGGCCTTGTAGCTCAGCGTCAGGTATAACCGCCAGCTGAAAACAGAATCTCCAGCCCAGCAGAGCGAATTAAAAAGGAATCCTTGGATCGGTCGGTGTGTAGGTCATAGTTAACGTATTCCGTGACAATTCTCCTGCATTCCGATTGGGTGACTCATAGAATACATCCATTCTCAAGTTTGTTGACCGAATTTTCTTCAGTACTACTGCCCGAATGATGGCTTTTACCAGTCAACTAGATGTACACTTCGCCTTGAGAATTCCATCACGCAATGTATCTGTATTCACAATCAAGTCTAGACTGCCAATCCAAACATGAACCCAAGGTGTATCACCCTACTTTACTATCGAACAAACGAACAAACAGTGAAATTCAATTGACCATCATTGCTTCCTATCCTTCTCATCCTGCCCCTCTTCCACCTCAATGGGCTCACAAAGTGTCAAACAAACTACGAATGTTATTCATTACTTCCGCCTGCTTTAGTGGGTCTTCTCTGGTTTTTGTTTGTTTTATTCATACTTTATTCATACTGTATTCACTCTTACTAGAGTATGACAGAGTCTAAGAACACACCCCCACCTCCGGGCGAGCCCACTAGATGGCAGAGCTCCCACCCGCTATCCTTCGTCCCCGCTGATAAAAGAAAGATATGAAAAGTCGACCGCACCCACAGACAAAAGGAAAGAGAAAAGAGAGATGCCGCCCTCCTCCGCGCCTGCACTGACTTGGGCGGGAATTTCCCGACGTCAGTCGCCGCCAGGAAGTCCATCACCGGTTGGAGTGGCGGGAGAGGTGCTTTCGCGTCTGTGTTAATGTGCCTCCGCACCACCAGCACTTTTTGTCTACTTAGTGTCCGCACGTGTTATAATCCGGCGCCAATTCTTTATTTCCTCCTTGTCGAGATAAGGCCCGCCCCTCCCCTCCCTATAGAGATATGCAGCCTCGTACCACTCGCTCTTTTTGAAAAAATCCGGACCATATAATTTTAGTATCTTTTTAATGACACCCAATAACATCAGCGCAAAGAAGGTTGCTGGGACAGCGATGAGGATGGAAAATCTTAATGCTGTAACTTGGGGAGTGGATACAACAAAGTTGGCGACGCCAGCCTGCGGTTGTCCATCAGATCCTTGTGCTAGATTAGCCGTGCCGATCTGGGGAGGTGTCATAAGGGAATTTCTGAAAACGTGAGATGAAGAAATGAAAGTTGCCACCAGCAGGCGTTTTAATTCATCTTCGACTGTGGATGCCGCAGCATCGAAGCCTGTCCCCACAAACGTCATTGATGAAGTGAGTGCCGACGCCCCTGCGGAATTGGTTATACTGATGATCTTAGGCATGATGAAATGGAACTGAAGTAATAGGAGCCATGCCCGTGGAAAGACCCCTTCGAGTGCATCCGATGCTTCGTTGATATTTTTATAGGTTTGACCATTATAAATCCAAGTGTCATTCTGCCAGCAGGATAGTGGGGGTCGGTTGGTTCTGACTTTGTTCCTTGGCGCATCTTTATCCGATGTGCTAACATTTGTGATGGCTTCTGTATAATACCACGCATCTGTGGAGGATCTGTAACTGCTGCGGCCAACAGAATAGATGATTATTCCGAACCTCCTTTGCGAAGGGATTGTCTTCGAGTTGGTTGGGATCGATGGATCGTTAATGGCCTGAGCTCGCGGTGGGCTATTTGCTTCTCCATCCCGCAGTACTTTATAACCGGCTTGTTGGTTGCCCCAAGGATGATAGATCTCTGCGCCACTCTCGTACCTTTGAAACCAATCATAGGCGGTCTCACAGCTCCCTATAACGTCCTGTCGAAACTCTGGGAATTGTTGCAAGCCCATGTCCCTACCCGTGATCGAGTAATTATAATTCAACGCGAAGTGGGGATTAACATCGCCCGGCTCTGTGACTGATAATTTAGAAACGATGTTGAGTCGCTTGCGAACAGTGACTTCGGCAGCTTCGGAACTTCCAATGGCGCGCAAAGTTGCCGGGCCTAGGATTGCTTGAAATCGTGCTCGGTCTTCATTGTTCGTGGATCGAATATCGGGAATATAAACAGAACTAGGTCTTGCCGGGGCTAAATTACCGACCTCTAAATTTCCGGCAACAAGAATGTTAACAGCATTACCCGCGACAACACAGCATAATGCAATAAAAAACAAGCCAACTGCTGGTCCAATAACTGTCCGTCCTGCCTTCGCAGAGATTACAGCTGAAATGTACTCAACCGTGAACATGAGTCCCTGGAATGGTTCCCTGGAATTCAACAATCCGACCGCAGCCATACCCCGGCGCCTCTCAGCAACATTCATGGAGGAGTTTTCTTGGACATCATAGCAAGCAAGAATCATGAGAACAATAAAATCCCAGATCATCATAATAATAAATGTCAAAGCAATCGAATAAGCAACAATCAGTTTCTGGCTAGTGTCTCTTGAAAACGCGACGGCTTTGACGGAGTCTCCATTCTGCGGAAAATGGAAGATATCCCACGTTCGGAAGGCCGAATCGCTAACATCCGTAAATATATCCATTGTTTCAACCGTATGCGACTTCTTTTAACTCGATTTGACTTTTCATCGGGTCAGTTTGGTTTAATTCTGGGAGAGAAGTAAAATACCTTTGATGTACGGGTGCGATGGGAGAGATTCGGGTTGGTAAGAATCGGTTGGAATGCTGTTGGGAGAGGAGGTGAAGACTGCCTCTGATGTACGGGTGTGATGGGAGAGATTCGGGTTGGTAAGAATAGGTCGGAATGCTGTTGGGAGAGGAGGTGAAGACTGCCTCTGATGTACGGGTGTGATGGGAGAGATTCGGGTTGGTAGGAATAGGTCGGAATGCTGTTTGGAGAGGAGGTGAAGACAATCACTTGAGCCCACAAGGCTAATAGTTTGTTCAGATGGAGGTTGATATTGGTGAGTGCGAGTTCGTGCCTTTTATTGATATGCACAACATATAATCGGCGCGATCAGGAAAGGAATAAAATCCGAACTATCGCCGTAGGTGGGCTGTAGCAATGGGGCCCGGAGGCAGAAATTGGCCATCGGGGGGGCTCGCTATTGCGTGGTGCCCGAGTTAGTCGGCGTCTGGGAGAAAAAGCACTTGAGCACATGTCGCCTGGAGTTGTTAGTACTCTGTGTAGCATCATGCATTGTTCGATGGCGAAATGTACATGTATTCAACAAATTATGTGGAGGGATGACCTGTCCTTACACTACCTTGTATAAGGGTTGTGCTTTGACGATTGTGAGCCAATGATGAGTTGATCTACGAAAATCAGCTCCTAAGTGGATTTCATCAATTCAGGTATGCGGGATTTCTCTTAATGCAGGTTATAGCCTGGGCACCCGTAAAGCCCTACTGAGCAGGAGTCACAAGTCCTCGGGTGTCAAAATTGCTAAACAGAACTGCGGCTAGGGTGCATTCCACGGTAGAGTTGCCTCAGCTCATGGATCTCACGGAATGAGGAGGTTGATTCGGGACCTGCACGAATTAGGACGCAAGAACTGATATGCAAACTATAGGAGCCTTCTGGCATTAACTGAAAGGTTTCCACCTGCACGAGCTCACGAGCCCACCGAGCCCAAAACGGGCACCCATGAGTAAATCCAATCGAGCCGCGATATCCGAAGGTCAGGAACCTCCTAACTACATATCATCTGTACTCTTGCATGGATCACGAATGTACGACGCGTTCATAGGTGTGGCCATGAATTTTTATTACTCATGCAAACGGGACGAGTGGGCAGGAAAGTTTAATCGTTGCGAATCATCATGGTGTAGACGGACAACGAGCGCAGTATTAGATATCTGTTACCTAATGTTGTCCAGATCTTCGGTAAACGGCACAAGCTAACTGTATTCATCACTGAACCAAGGAGATCCAAAAACATTATGGGCGTCTAGTGGCCTCGCCTGTCCAATGGCACGGCTGCGGATGCCCATAATGCTGTTAACCAACAATTTCCTAAATATAGGTATTTAGAGTAGAATCATTCCAAATCTTCCGCATCAGCTATCCGAACGGGTACAACTAGGATTGCTAGAAGCACAATTTAGCGCCCACCAACACCGGGCTAACAATTGTGGGTGAGTTGAATGGAATACGAGTGGGCAACGAAAACCAGCTGAACTCATACACCGGGCCTATTTCGGAGTGCCCGGCGAAGAGCAATTCTTTATTGCAAACCGGTGGTCGGGGTTTATCTTACGGTATGGGCTGTTACAATCATTATCAAACGGTCATTTATACCTAAAGAGTTTGAAGTAGCCCGTTGTGTGACGACGGGCGGGATTACTTGGTTTGGCATGTATCAAAGTAGGATTCACTTTTTCCAGACGTGAGTGCAGGCTGAATTTACCAATTGTCTAAGATTCTTTTATTTTTTTTCTCTTGGGGCGCGTTCGGTAGCCCAGCTTAAGTCGAAGTTAAAACAAAAATTTCAAAGCGCGTGAGCTCAGATGAGGAGTGGTCTCTGAACACCAATAGCTGGATGATCTTGAACTTCAACCCATTGCTTCAACTTTTACCTCTGGAGGTGAAATTCGCTTCATCTTACCACAGAAGCAAACACATTTCACCCACTATATCACAGTACAACAATATCTATTATTTTAATCAAGAGAAAGGTAGTTTTTTTCTCTATTATACAATGTAATTTTTACACCAAGCGGCCGATATGAGCATACTGTAGAGGTGTCGTTGGCTACGCAAACCACTGGTTCTTTGTGTGATTAAGCGTCGGCAGATGGTGCATGACATCTGGGATGCATAAGCGAGGAAGCGATCACTGCATAACTACCCCTGCTCAGTCTTCCGAATGTTGGCTCGCTACACCGACGGTTAGCTCAGGCTTCGGAAGTGGCTTAACTAGTGTAGTGTCACGCCCATGATTTCCGCAACTACACAGCAAATGAATTTTTCGGAGTAATATTAAAACGGGTAATTAGTTATATAATGACTTCTTGATAGTTCGAGATATTTATATTTTGGTTAACTTTAGCGTTATTGCAAAGTTAGGGGTACTTAGCTGTCCGAAACATCGATATGCCAGCAAGTAGAATGTAACCCAACTCACCTCCGCCGTCATAGTACTTGATATGAGGTCAACATGTACCCCTATCTTGATCTAAATGTGAATAGAAGCTAGAAGCACTCTAGCCGCTCCCACCTCACTAGGTTCACAAGCAGATCGACATCCACAATTGTGCACCTATGCGTCGGCAGTGTCTCTGGTGGACTGCGAGCTCGCCTGTGGGTAGGCCCATATGGCTGTGGTACTAGTTTGGGTCGCGGTTATATTCGTGCAAAACTAAACCAGCTTTTATCACGATAGTGGTCTTCCATAAATACTGGGGGAATAAAGTGAATCTCACCTGCTCCCCTAACTTTGCGCACCGTAGTAGTGTCCCTTCGTCCTCACCCACCATGACCGTTCCACCTCCAATTTTAGTTCTATTTTTTGCTCTGTTTTTATTTGCACCTACGCTCGTTCGTTCGCAGGATGAATCATTTCCTATCTGGATCCAATCTGACTGGACCACAATCACAATCCAAATTACTTCTGTTGATTCCGACTTCACGATCGCACAAATTGGTGGTACTACTGTAACCCTAGCCCAAACTGTAGCTGATGAGGAGACACCCACTCCCGCCGCTACCGACACTCCCGCCGCTACCGACACTCCCGTCGGCACGGACCCTCCCGCCACGGGCTCTCCGGCTGGCACCAACTCACCTGTTGTAATAGATTCACCCGCCACCACGAACCCCGCTGCAAATCCCCTTATTGCAACCAATTCTCCAGCAACCACGAACCCCCGTACAAATCCTCTTGTTGTCCCCAATTCTCAAGCAGCCACAGCCACGAACCGCGCTACGAATCCTCCTGCTGCTACAAATTCCCCAGCGGCTACCGATAACCGTGCCAATCCGCCTACTGTTACCAATTCTCCGGCGGCCACGAACCCCCGTACGAATACTCTTATTGTTCCCGATTCTCAAGCGGCCACAGCCACGAACCGCGCTACGAATCCTCCTGCTGCTACAAATTCCCCAGCGGCTACCGATAACCGTGCCAATCCGCCTACTGTTACCAATTCTCCGGCGGCCACGAACCCCCGTACGAATACTCTTATTGTTCCCGATTCTCAAGCGGCCACAGCCACGAACCGCGCTACGAATCCTCCTGCTGCTACAAATTCCCCAGCGGCTACCGATAACCGTGCCAATCCGCCTACTGTTACCAATTCTCCGGCGGCCACGAACCCCCGTACGAATACTCTAATTATTCCCGATTCTCAAGCGGCCACAGCCACGAACCTCGCTGCGAATCCTTCTGCTGCTACCGATTCTCCAGCGACTACCAACCGCCGTACAAATCCTCTTGTTATCCTCGATTCTCAAGTAGCCACAGGCCCTCCCGCAGCCACGATCTCCCGTACGAATCCTCTTGTTGCTACCGATTTTCCAGCGGCCACAGACCCGTCCACCGCCACGAACACCCCTGCAAATCCTCCTGCTGCCACTGACTCTCCAGCGGTTACTGATTCTCCAGCGGCCACGAACCCCCTGGCAAATCCTCCTGTTGCCACCAATTCTCCAGCGGCTACAGACCCGCTCGCCGCCACAAATACCCCTGGGAACCTTCCGGTTGCTACCGATTCCCCAGCGGGTACTGATTCTCCAGAGGCCACGAACACTCCTGTAAATCTTCCTGTTGCCACGGATTCTCCAACGGCCACCAATCACCTTGCAAGCCCACCTGCAGGCACGGACTCTTCCGACGCAACGAATTCTCTTGCAGTCACCGATTCTCCAACCGCTACAGAATCACCTGGTGACACTGATTTCCCCACAGCAAGTGATGCCAACTCGCCATCGGCACCCGAAGATTCCAATACTGCTGACTCTCCAAATTCTACGGGAGAAGCACAACCCCCCACTACTTCATCTACCAAAGGCGATACCATAAACCCTCCCGCTGCCGTATTCACTACCACGTTCTCTCCCGTAACCGCCACCATTTCCGGATCCGAGGTCATAGTCACTCCCACAGACGAAGTGGTGCCGTTACGCCTAGCGTCCTCGCAGCGTCCCGCACCACCGGACTTCATCGCCGACATCATGGCCGCTCTCTCATCTCAACCTGACTTGACAATCTTCACATCCATGGTCTCGCAAGCGCCTGAAGTCCTCCGCTCCCTTAACAGCACTAAAAAATACTATTTCTTTACGCCTCGGGATGAGGACATTGCTAGTATTCTCGCTCGCAGGCAGGAGGATGAAGACAAATATATTCCCGTTAGTACAACGATCCACTTCGCGGAGATGCCGGAGGGAGAGAGGGATCTTAAGATAAAGGAGTATACGCTAGTGACAGCGCTGAAGGGGGAGGTCGAGTACATTGCGCTTGGTGATGGAGAGGGGGCAAGGATTGTTTCACAGCCGCCAGAGGAAACGGATGGGAAGATAAGAATTATTTCGGGACTTGGGAGAGTGAGGAATGTCAAGGGGGAGGCAATTAAGTTTGAGAGAGGGGAGATTCACAAGACTGATGGGTATGCTTTCGCAATGTTTATGGGTTCAAGCAAGGCTAACGGAAAACAGGTTCTTTACACATCCTGTAGGGATAGAACAAACGTTCGAAAACACTGGGGGAAAGAAGTTCCTTTCTGCACTCGAAACTACCGGATTATTGGACACTGTCAATAATACTCGAAAAATCACCATTTTTGCGCCGCAAGACTCTGCCTTCGACGGAAGAGGCGCGCCGGATGAGGGGGAGCTCAACCGCTACATTCATGGGGGACTTGCGTTCACACCCGAACTAGGTAGTCGTAGCGAGTCTTGCTATGATAGTGAAGGAAGCACTACGCTGGTAGTGACGCTGAAAGGGAAGGACAAATTCATTAATGGTGCGAAGATTTTGAAGTCCAATATTATTGCTAAGAATGGGGTTATTCATTATATCGAAAAGGTTAGTTGATACTCTGCACAAACAACGGAGTGAGTACTAATACCGGCAGTTTGTTGAATTTGAGAATGTGAGTAGCTGTGCATCCAGGGGGGATTCCGGTTCAGGCAGTGGGTCTGGCTCTAGTACAACTGCAGGAGCTTCCAGTGGTCGTAAATCTGGAGCTGCGACTATTGGATCTGGGCTCTTGTTGCTTGGTATCACTACGCTTATAAATACCATCTTTCATTTTGTGCGGTAGCGATGGGCAACATAGTTATAGAGTGGTTTATAGGTCAATATGTATAATGATTCTAATGTTTTTAGCAAATGTGCGATGTACGCAGTTTTTACATACCGCCAATAGTCGAGCTTGCCATCATCAGTTGTCCTTCAGCAGTGTAGGCGCTATGCGCTCTTTCTCCAAGCTAAACCATTCATAAAGGCAAAGTACACGACCTATCAGGCTGGGTAAACAAACGCACACACAACCATTTATGTCAATTTGCTAGCACCCGGAGCTAAGCGAACTTGCTAAAAACTAGCAAAAGCAAAACACCTCCCAGCGAGAATTTAGCTAGTGTAAGTTAGTTTACACCATTTTACAGAGCCTCAAAAAAAACAAATTTCTGGATCTCAGATTGCACAGGGAGTGGAGATAAAGTATGGCGCTAAGCCCTACCCGTGGTTGGCGGTCGCTGGAGTAATTGCTTTTTCTGTTTAGCGATTGGTGTGGTAGATATGCAACTCGTTGGTTGTATTACCGAAACCAGTCGTTGGCCATTTAGACCCCTGTATATTCGGTAATTTACCCAGAACCACAAGCCCTGCTCGGCAAGGAGGATCAGTTTCCTGTACTCGGGTCCGGCGGTAAAGATTGGGACGCTCCTGTTCTGGCAACTACCATACGAATCTGGTAATAATCAAGAGCACCACATATAATTGTTGGTAAAACTTGTTTGGATGAAGAACCCTCGTTGTACCGGTTATATGGCTGGTGAATGGCTGTGAATTGTCACAGAAAAGAGTAGCGACTGCATATGAGATATCGAGCCGAGTTCCATGTGTTGCATTCATTAGTTATCGAACAACTGCTTGGTAGTCTTTGATGCCTTCGCTTTTTAGTTCCTTCTCCCCTCTATCCTCGGCCAAGTCCTATTGGATACTAAGAAAAGGAAGGACTGTTGAGACCTGCTCGTTCGATTGATTCATCTAGATACAGGTTCAAAGAGCGCATATATATTCAAACACGAAATAAACTTTAACCAAGCAATTTTCGCCGACAAGCAGTCACATTTGCCAATTGTGTGAACCTGAAGAGAAGGTTCCCGCATTGAGAGTCTCAGGGCTAAACCTTGAATTAGTGACGCCCAGTCAACTTACTGCCAACAACAAGTAGTCACATTCGCCGATTGTGTGAACCTGAAGAGAAAGTTTCGACGTTTGAGAGGCTGAGAGTTAAACCGTGAGTTAGTGATGCACTCACTGCCAACAAGTCCAACTTGACATTGGAGTCCATAGGCGTCGATACACCGGGGGTATGTTCCATGCCGAATCGTCTGAGGATCATGGTGATATAGGCTTACTGACCGAGACTGATCCCGGTACCATCGCGGTGGATCTCGATTCCGAGGAATCGGCCTGCCGGTCCGAGGTTCATCATATATTTCTCCGAGTATTTCGCATTAACTTCGATCGCGGCTTTGGTAGCGGCCTCGGGATACAGTATGGAGATATCTTCAACATACAGAAGTATCAGAATGCCGTCACAGCGAAGATAGAAGTTGGGATCAGCTAAAGACAGTGTGAACCCAAGAGAGAGCAGAAAGGCGTTGATATCATCGTGCCATAACCGCGGATATTGTTTAAGACCGTAGTGAGCTTTTCTGAGTCTGACAACGATAGTGGGATCGGATGGAGGCCATCCTTCTGGCAGGGTCATATCGATGTCATTCTCATCGATTTTGAGATTGAGGAAAGCAGTAACTATATCCAGATGGTCCATATTCCTCCCAGGTCTGCAATTCCTGATAAGAGACATGAGATACTAAAAAGTAGTTAGCTTCACAACAGGGGCATAAGTCTCACCGAAATCCGTTTGTTCGAATCCTTTTATCACTAGCAGTGGTTTGTATCGTATGGGTCTGTCATGGTTGTGTTTAGTCTTGTAAACCCACTTAGAGCCAATCGGCTTAACTTGCAGTTGCCGTGCTTCCCGGGGATTAAAAATGGAGAAGGTATTATTGAGCAGGATCGATGTGCTTTCTTACTCTATCGTTGATCTCGTTGAGGGCTTTCTATTACTTCCGCGTACGTAAATGGATCTTCTATGGATGCCATCTATGCTTCCGCGAAGGCTTTACCTTGACTTCTTGTGACACGACTCATTATCGGCGGAGTTGGAGCTGGAGATTCTGGCGGCACTTGACTTGATCTCTTGGTTACAGCTGCCAAACGCCGGGCAGCCTGATCCTCTCGGCGGAGGCGCTGGCTGTGGGCGATGGTTTCCACATCCTCGTCAAGAGCTTTATGCATGTTAGTTGTGGACCTCTTACCTATCTGCGTAGGTTCACTCACTTGTCCTCGGAGAAGTCCATCTCCGGCATCTATTGCCTGTGCTCGGAGAAGTTCAACCCTGGTATCTATTTCCTCGATATATTCCTCATCATCTGGTAGTCCAAACATGTCGATATCGATCTCATTGCTTCCATGTTGACATGAAATGTGTGTATTTCTCTCTTCGAAGACGATTTTAGATTGGGCTTTCACCCTCTGGAATTCGGGATCCCATATCCTCCACAAGGTTGTTGAATCGTGTGCGTATCCTACCATCATGCAGGGCTTTGACTGTTGTGCGTGGGTGGCAAGATGCACAGCGATGAAGAGAGGATGAAACCTGTTGAGTGTATTGCGTCTATTCTAAAGCAAGAGAGCAGACAAGCCCTCTATATATGCTGTTGCCATCACAAAGGAAAACAAGCCGTTTGTTTGTTTGTAATCATATTGCATTCGGCCGCTTGCGGCCATGGCATAATCCTAATCCTAAGCACTTCCACAGTTCCAGCCAAAGCCGGGCACAAGGCCTCAGCACCCCAGCCTTCCCTGCATCCATGTTGTACTTCCTAATCTCCTTCTCCCCATTTCCGCCAAACAAAAGAAAAACTTTAACTACATTCTTCCACCCTCCTCTACCTCCTCTCCCCACCCCCTCCCTGCTGTCGCGGATCCCTCTTGTGAGGGCGCCAACTTTCGTATCTTCCATCGCGTGTGTTCCACACTGTAGTGATACCGCGACATCGTTAACTTTTGTACAGGGTCCATTTGGCCTCCACCGTCTCCTGACCTCTTGCCACCCTGTGTCCTCTTTGTTTTCTTTAGGGTACCTCCTGCTTCTCCAGGATCCCCCCTCTTCTTTTCGATTCCTGGGCTTCCGGTCCTTACACTGTTGGTCCCTTTCACCCTTATCTTTTTCCTTCCCTTTGTCCACTCCAGTTGCATGCCTTGAGTGCATTAAACTTGGTGTAGGAGAAGATTGTCATGGCGCCTTTGCTGGTCGTCCAGTTGCTGGTGCCGTATTTTCATTTAGATTGTCGTCACAATCTATTTCCATAGCCTACTTCGGAATTGCTTCTTCCGCATAGCCATATTTTGTTTGAGAACTTGTTGGGCCAATGGGGTTACCGTCCGTGACGGAGTCTTGGGTGGGGCCGGCCGAATCGCAACATCTTTCCGAGGAGTAGTGGGCGGTGTGACAACCTGAGTTGCTGCTGCTAGCTCATTCTCTTTCGCTTTTGTGACCTCAACCAGTAGTGTCTCAACAGTTGTCTCGAGCTTACGGTTTCTTCCTTTCAGGTTGCCAACCCGTTGTCGGCGGTCCTTCGCATCCGCCGTCTGTACTACTCTGAGTCATTCCAAGGAGGCAACCATGGCCTCGAGAGTGGCTGCTCGGGCAGAAAGTTCGTCGTGGTTTTTTCGACTCTCGCTGGCCTGTATAACAAGTTGCGAGAGTGTATCGTTGCGCATCGCAAGAAGGGAATCCTCGAAAATATTCTTTACCTGCTGTAGTGTTTCCTCGACGTATTCGGTGATGACCCCTATGAGGTCCATCTTCATGTCATTTTTGTTGTGTGAAAGTGCTCGTTATCCGAACAAACACTGCCAAAGTCGTTGCTGTCCATGTCGTCGTCCGACTGCCCACACAGGGCATCGTTGTCAGACCCGCAGTCACTATCGTAAAGACTTCCCAGAAGGGGAGACGTCGTCGAGACACTGTGCTGGCTTTGGGGGGCGAGGAAAGAGGAGGCTGGGACCGTCGAACCCGGATGTAAACCGTTCTCCTGGCTGCCCTGGACCCTTCCCCTTCCACAATTTTCTTCGTAGGGGGCACGTTCTTCTTTCCCTTGTTCTTTTCGCAATCGTGAAGCCAAACTAAAAGATGTGGCAAAAGATGATTGGTCAATGGCCGTCTTGGCAAAAGCAAGCGGCGGTTGGGTGTGTTGTCGGAGGTGTGTGGCACAGGGAGGTGTGTTCCAGAGTTATATCTTGAGGTGCAACTACGAACATCTTTTAAACTAACTGTATGTTTGAACATTATGGATTTGGACGTTCTCGACCTATGTGTAGTAGTCCTATCTCCACCACTAAATACCCGCCCTACCTGTTGGAACGGTTCTTAGAGTACGTCATCACGTGTTGTGGGTTAGGGTTTACATGCAAATGTAGATACTATACTAGTTACTGAGGTTCCAACGGCTCTTGTGGAGGAAGAGTCACCGCCTGAGGGCTTGTTTCCTTTATGGCGGTACCAGTATATATAGAGAGCTTGTCTACTCTCTTGCTCCAGACTTTTACACAATAGACACAAGTTTTCTTCTCTCAAGATCGCTGTGCATGTCGCCACCTCACACAACGAAGGTTCGGCACAACAGCATCGTCTCGGTCTAGACCCGTTCTTACTTTTTGCTCAGCAGCAAAATTAATCATAGTTCGGCGGGATAGGCCTTAGAAATACCATTGTGCCCCAGGTCATCGAATGTTGTGAACTAATTCTGAAAGCTTGGGAAACACCACACAGAAAAGAGGGTTGTGGCACCACGGTTTTAGTTCCCTAGTTTTTAATAACCTGATTTTATTGATGCGGGGTCGAATTGAAATCCTCCGGGGGCTTTGGAATCGGAGAATAGTAGAGCGACACGTGATTGGAAGCTATCCCCTGGATCGTAACCGGTTCCCGGTCCATACGGTCCGCCCTCGCAACCACCTCGACACACGCCCAAAAATGGTCGTCAGAGATTCTCCATTTCATTAGGCCTTCTTTAGTAGCAAATAAAGCTTTTTATCCAAGCGAATTGTAAATTACATGTGGTGTGGTGTTGCCAAATCCATTGCCCTTCCAAAATACAGCCCCTCCAATCACCACTCTCCTTCCTCCTACTGCATCACTACCCCAAATATCCCTGCACAGCTGGCCAAGTGTAACCAGGTAATTTCTTTCATTGTTGAGACAGTGGCTGCTTGCATTTGAGCTGGCCCAGGAAGTCTTCAGCGAGAATTTGGCATTTTTCCCCAGGTTCTCCCCTGTGATTTAGGGTATATGGCCAATCTCAAATCCTCTTCCCTCCTCAAGATGGACTGGAAAATTCACAAATTCACGGCTTCAGTCTCATTACTTTATAATAATGCTGGCCAACACTACATAATCGCATTGCGTTGAAATTCAGTCAGAGAGTAGGGTTTTAATTTCCCTGGCCCAAACCCCAAATGACCAATGTGAATAGGTGCTACTGCTTTCCAAAGTGGAGCCTCACAAGCCATATATTAAAGGCTTTGTGCTGTGGATGCTTGGAGATGGTGAGATGAAAGGTGTATGGGTTCTGAATGATCTGAGGTAAGAGGACAGCAATTTGTGGGTCCGCGGGGGTGGGCGAGTGATTTTTCGTGATTCGTTGTTTTTTCGCTTTTCCATAATCCTTATGTAATAGTGATAAGGGAAGCTAACCAACAGTAGCTTCTCCATTGCCTTCAGGAAGTGCATGTTGGTAGGAGGAGTTGGGGTCGCGCAGGCGCAGTATTACGGTTGTCATTTTCAGGTTTTTGAAGGGCAAATCTGAGGGCTACACTCCTACAAAAGCAGCTCTATTTATTACCACCACAGCGCAGCAGCATCCCTAGAGCTTGCCAGATTACACCTATAATACCAATAAATAGCTTTACAAAGTCTCAGGTCATCATTCTATATTTTGGCTTCATCACTGTGGCTTTGGGGCGGGGGGAGTCGGTTGCCATGGCCCAAACGGTCCGGTAATCGAAAGTTACGATCCAGGGGATAAACATACAAAAACGTCATACATCACTATTCTACTAATGCTATTATATTATACGCCGGGAAAGGCATGGATGCCACTGGGTTCTCTGTACGTACATGCAAAAGTTACGATCGCTCAATTTTTCGATCTCTGCATATCCAATAACGAGTCGACATTGGAAACTTGACGAGTCATACCTGCATCGCTGCGTACCCAGTTGCGGATGCACTACGTGTCAGAGTGTGTGTGGTTAATTTTTGATATGACTTGCAGAACTACGCAGATCCACAGTTCGCCACTTAGTATAACCAGACTTTCTTCCCTTCGCAAACACGCATTGTTATCCCCACCCCGACTACCACGATAGCATCCACCTTATACACGCTCCCATACTCAACGACCGTATATGTATTAGTCTCACCTGTTCTCTTTTTTTTCTTCTTTGTACACGAGACAATAGACGAGTTTCCAGCACAACGCGAGTAATTGTCAAACGAAAACCGCCTGGCACAGATACCGAAAGCACATACACTTTCCTGCTACACACATACCTTGCTCCGGCAGGTGACACCACGGACACCTGGAAAAACATTTTTTGTATCTAATTTTGTGGCCCGTCTAGACGTAAATCAGCACTATGAGTTGCTCTGCGACAGGTGGTGGAAGCACTCCCACCCAGCAATTCGCACCCGAGTTTATCCCAGTTGGCAACCAAATGCTTCCAGGCAACCACCCTTTCTCTAAGGTTCTTGTTCTGCGCCGTGCAACATCATGGGACAGCAGTTCCATGCTACGTGTCCGTTTTCTCGAAGGAAGTGAGACAATTCAAGCGAAGGTTGTATTGAACCCCTGTGGACGAAAATATTTGAAGGTTGACTTTCATTCTTTAACTTTGAAGGTCAAGCAATATGCCTCACAATGGACGTATTACGCCAATATCCGCTTTGAATGGGTGGCTACGGGTGCTTCCGACATTCGTGTGTCTTTTACACAGCGGGACGGGTGTTGGTCTATTGTTGGAAAGGATTGTCGGAACGCCCCACAGGAGAAACCAACAATGAATCTGGACTTGTCAGACGAGAGCAGCGACGATTCTTTCAGCCGAAAGGTACTGCGCGAATTCGGTCACGCGCTCGGGTATATCCACGCAAACCACACTGCTCGTAGACAGTACGAGGATATTTGCCGGAGTCAGGATGGGTTCGATTCCAATGCGCCAAATTCCCGAACCGAACCGACCACCGATTGCTTAGACTTCAATCTCTCATCGGTCATGCTTTATCCAATACCAGTGTCCCTTACAGACGGCATAGCCTCTCATGGTTTCAATTATTCACAATTGGTCCCTGACAATTTCTTCCTATCGAATTCTTATCCGCAGGATGGTAGTCTGGCAGTTGGCTGTTTTTATGCAGGTACTCCCTGGCCCGAGACAGTTGTTGGTGGTACACACTCTGCTGTTATCTCCTTTAGTAATACATCCTCAGACCTCCTAGTGGTGTTAGGTTTGAACACGTTGGACTTGGGCGGCTCTCCTGGTTATAACCTCAGCATCAAATCTTACGTTGATAATGAGACCGTGGACAAATTCACCATCCACCTCGACACCACGGATGACTGCAAGTTATATAATGCTGGAGTTTCGTGGTTGAAACTACCTGCGAATAACCCGAACATGCAGTGCGGCGTTTTCAAGACCATGAATATTGGAACTCGGAAGGGACCTGGGAAGGTGCACGCAAGGATCGAATTTCCCCAGCACTTTCTCAGACAGCCGATCGTGTTTGCTGGGTTGAGCGGGTTTGGTGATATCGACAATGGGAACATCGAGTTATCCACAACAAATATTGACTGCCACGGCTTTGATATTTATATCGGTAGTGAGGGCAATTCGAAATCTTGGTCTGCTCAGGCAACATGGATCGCCTTTCCAAGTGATCGATCAGATATCTTCACCGGTGAATTGAGAGGAGAAGACATCCGAGGTTGGCAGGGGTCGCTTTACCTCGCTTCCTCCTTTCATCATACACCGGCTATTTTCACTGCTCTGACTAAGTTGGAATTTGACCGAGACCGCAATTGTAGGGTCGAGTTGAAAATAGGAGCGACAAAAACGGGGTTGAACTGGGAAATTGGGGCATGGTCAGACACAAAGCTTTATCAGGTTCGAGTTGCGTACCTACTTATCGATTTGTGAAGTCCTGTGATGAATTGGAGGATGACCAGAGTTGGTGAGTGTGGAAATGCGTAGGGAATGTACACTATATAGTAGCTTCAAAGACCTGTTCTGCTGCTACTCGGTGTTGAACTTTTGTATTAGGTTGTATGGGAACCTTCGTTTGAGCCCAGAGTAATTATGACTAACTGCAGCCCTATCTAATGCAAGCACATGGCAGCGACCCCACTTTCTATAATCTGTCCTAGCGACCTACGAATACCCCGGGCGCATCGTTAGACCTAACCACAGAGCAATAACACCTCCCCATAACAGTGGCAGTCACTTCGCTACATCAAAATAACTTGATATTGCCCTCAAGCGAGCACGAGTTAATTTATATTAACTCGATTACTTCGCTATATAGGGAATAGTGGCCTCCGAGGCGCACAGTAATCGTCATTCTCATTCCTGTTCTTTCCTAATACCTACATGTGCATCTCTAGGGATGTTTCCCAATGAATTGACTGAGCTCCAGTATCCCGATGTAGGATGTAAGGCGGTATATTTTATTGGGGGTATTCAGAAGCGTATTCGCTTTGTTGTCGGAGGTCTCCTCCGTACATTGTCTCCGCAACCCTCTAGAGTACACACACCTTCGACAACACACCTCCGCCTGGTTTGCCAAGACTTTCGTACGTGGCACCAATATGGTTCAGCTTGACTGAGGGCTAGTGGAAGCGAATGGGTGGGCGGGGCCAGACGAATGGCTGGCGGCGGCCGAAGGTAAACCTTGAGTTTGAATTTGAGCTAAAGCCCGAGCTTCATCTTGAGCTTAAGTTTGTTGGGGTTGGAGCTAGAGGGGGAGGAAGTTTGGAGCGAGGAAAGGAGTATATAGGAGGAGCGGAGTGGCAGAGGCTGGGCAAGCAGCGGCTTCAGCATCAACACACCACCGCCTATTGCAATCCCTTTCACACAAAGCCGCTCCCCGAGCCGCCAAGTCTCTTACCACCACTTCTATACCCAAATCTTCTCCGTCACCGCCTCTCTCGCTGCCGCCTCTCTCACCACTGCCCTGCCAGCTATCACTTTGGTAGCCACCGCTTCATGCCACAGCATCTTTTGCCGCTGCTTCTCTAGCCCATATTTCTGACCATCGCCTCGCTGGCCCTGCTTCTCGCTACCGCACCTCTAGACACTACGTGTCTTGCTACCGCTTATCTATTTCCGCTTCCCCGGTTATCGCTTCCTAGGCCACCGCCTCTCGGGCCACCGCTTCTCCTGACACCGCTCGACTTGCTACCACGTCTCTACCCCCGCTTCTCTAGCCTACGTTTCTCCGGCCACCGCTTTATCAGCTACCGCTTCTCTGGCCGCCGCTTTTCTGACCACCGCTTCTCTACTTCCACTTCTCTAGACACCGCTTTTCTTCCACCACTTCTCGCTACCGCAGCTCTAGACACCACTGGTCTTGCTATCGCTTCTCTAGTCCACGTTTCTCTGATCACTGCTCTCGGGCCACCGATTCTCTATCCACCGCTCCTCGCTAACGCTCCTCTAGACACCGCATGTCTTGCTACCACTTCTCGATCTCCGCTTCTCGTGCCACCGCTTCTCTCTACCGCTTCGCCAGACACCGCTTGTCTCGCTACCACTTCTTGATCTCCGCTTCTCTGTTCACCGTCTCTCGGGCCACCACTTCTTGGGCCGCCACTTCTCGGACCACCGTCTCTCGCTACCGCTTCGCTAGACACTGCTGCTCTAGCCCATATTTCCTGGCCGACACTTCTCGGGCCACCACTTCTCACTAACGCTTCTCTAGACAACGCTTGTCTTGCTACCACTTCCCGATCTCCACTTCACTGGTTACCGCTTTGCGGGCCGCCGCCTGTCGTGCCGCCTCAGCTCGCCACCACTTCGCTAGACACCGCTTCTCTAGCCGACGTTCCACTGGCTACGGTCTCTTGGGCCACCGATTCTTGGGACACCGCTCCCCCAGACACCATTTGTCTTGATACAACTTCTCGATCTCCGCTTCTCCGGCCACCGCTTCTCTCTACAACTTCCCCAGACACCGCTTGTCTTGCTACCACTTTCCCATCTCCGCTACCCTGGTCACCGTCTCTCGGGCCACCACGTCTTGGGCCGCTGCTGCCCAGACCGCCGTTTCTCGCTAGACACTGCTTCTCTGGCCCACATTTCTCTGGCCGCCGCTGCTCGGGCCACCGCTTCTCGCTACCGCTTCTCTAGACAACGCTTGTCTTGCTACAACTTCTCAATCTCTGCTTCTCGGGCCGCCGCTTCTCTCTACTCCCTCCCCAGACACCGCTTGCCTTGCTACCACTTCTCGATCTCCGCTCTTCTGGTCACCGCCTCTCAGGCCGCCACTTCTTGGGCCGCTGCTCCTCGGACCGCCGTTTTTCGCTAGACACTGCCTCTCTGGCTCACATTTCTCTGGCCACCGCTTCTCGGGCCACCGCTTCCCGCTACCGCTCCTCTAGACAACACTGGTCTTGCTACCACTTCTTAATCTCCGCTGCTCGGGCCACCGCTTCTCTCTACCACTTATCCAGACACCGCTTGCCATGCTATCACTTTTCGACCTCCATTCATCTGGTCACCGCCTCTCAGGCCTCCACTTCTGGGGCCGCTGCTTCTCGGACTTCTCGGACTGCCGTTTCTCGCTAGACACTCCTTCTCTGGCCCACATTTTTCTGGCTGCAGCGTCTCGGGCTACCGCTTTTGGCTATCGCTCCTCTAGAAAATGCTTGTCTTGCCACTACTTCTCAATCTCCGCTTCTCTAGTCACAGCTTCTCGGGCCACCGCTTCTCGGGCCGCTGCTTCACAGGCCGAAGCCCCTTGGGGCGCCGCTTATCGCTAGACACCGCTTCTCGCTAGACCCCGCTTCTCGCTAGACACCACTTCTCGCTAGACCCCGCTTCTCTAGCCCAGGTTTCTCGGGCCACCACTTCTCGCTAGACACCGCTTCTCTAGCCCAGGCTTTTCGGGCCACCGCTCACCGGGCCACCGCTTCTCGGGCCACCGCTTTCGAGCCACCGCTTCTCGGGCCACCGCTTCTCGGGCCACCGCTTTCGAGCCACCACTTCTCGGGCCACCGCTTTTCGAGCCACCGCTTCTCGGGCCACCGCTTCTTGGGCCACCGCTTTTCGGGTCACCGCTTTTCAGGCCACCGGTTCTCACTACCGCTGTTCGGGCCACCGCTTTTCGAGCCACCGGTTCTCACTACCGCTTTTCGGGCCACCGGGCCACCGCTTTTCGGCCACCGGGCCACCGCTTTTCGGGCCACCGCTTTTCGGGCCACCGCTTTTTGGGCCACCGCATTTCGGCCACCGGGCCACCGCATTTCGGCCACCGGGCCACCGCTTTTCGGCTACTGGGCCACCGCTTTTCGGGCCACCTTTCGGGCCACCTTTCGGGCCACCGGTCCTCACTACTACTTCTCTAGACTCTCGATCTCTGCTTCCCCAGAATTACATACTCTGGCCATTCATTCCGACAGCCCAGGTTTCTCTGGCCACCGCTTCTTGCGTTACTACTTCCGTAGACACCGTTTGTCTTGCTACTGCGTCTCTATCCCCGCCTCTCTAGTATACGCTTCTCTGGCCACCGCTTCACGGGCTACTGCTTTCATAGACACCATTCGTCTGGCTACCACTCCTCTACCCCCGCTTCTCTAGCACACGCTTCTCTCGCCACCGGGCCACGCAACCGCATCCCTAGACACCGCTCACCCTGCGACCTTATCTCTGCCTCTGCTTCTCTAACCCGCGCTTCTCCAGCCACCGGGCCACACAACCGCATCTCCGGACACCGCTCGTCCTGCTATGGCTACTCCGTCTTTGCTTAACAATGGCTACTGTGCCGCACCACCGCAACCCTAGACGCTTTTCGTCGTGCTACTGCTTCCCTATCGGCGCTTTGCCACCCTATGCTGCTATGGCCATCACGCTATGCGACTCCAACTCTAAAAACCATTTGTTTCGCTACCACCTGCCTATCTCCGCGGCTCTAGCCCAATCTTCTTTGGCCATCGGGCCACGCAACCGCAACTCTAGACACCATTCATCCTGCTACCACTGGCCTATCTCCGCTTCTCCAGCCCATGCCTTTCTGGCAATTGCGCCACAGTACCACATCTCAAGACACCCTTTGTCTTACTACCACTTCTTTAGCGAACGCTTCTCTGGCCACCGCTTTCCTGGCCACTGCTTCTCCAGCCATCACCTCAACTCTACAACATTTCAACAACTCACTTGATAGCGATATCAACACGATCCCTCAGGCATTCTGGGCTGCGCTACGCAGTGCTCCTAGCCGAAAACTTATCGAAGCTCGAAGCTTTGCTCAGATACAAAAAACAGTGCCCTCAATGCTAATCCTTCGCAGAAAACCGCACCTACATAGAACCTTCTTGCAACATCAAGTTGGAGCTAGCACAGCTTCATCCGCAGAATCAGCCCGGCTCTCCAACACCGAAATCTAACTACTAGCACGATGGACATCCAATACCTACCAAGCCTACATCAAACACCACCCAGACCAAATCTTTCAATTATCTACTGCTTTCAAAACTCACCAGAACACTCTGAATAAACCCCCTCATACTGCACACCATTTGGGGGGTTGGGGCAACATTTGGGAGAGTCCAGGCGGAGTGGCGGCCACAGCGGTGGCCTCCACTCCTCCGAGGCGGCAACCTTGTTTATGCTTCGTTTACTACTTCGTTTCGGTTTTTCTTTCGGTGCCTGCAATGGTTTGTATATGACTGAATGTTAAAGTGCGTGTTGGAGGGAAGAGCGAGCCCACTAGCACATCGATATCTTCGGTTTTACTTTGGCTTCCCCTCCTCCCCCCGTGTGTGTCCGCTCATTCACCCCTCGTGTTCGAGTGTATCTCAGACTGCGACAACCACCCAATACCACTCAGTATGGACCTCGAACAGTAGTCCCTCTTCTAGGGCAACTCGCCTTCTTTCGAATGTTTTACGCAAGTTGTTCGACACGGTATCGCGACATGACCAATTTAAGTTTCAGCGGAAGCCATGGGGACTATTCCGACACTACTGTTCCTTTCCGACCTCTTTCGGTGCTGTGCACTCCCGACGACACGCACAACACCACCTTCCTGAACCCAATACGATGCGTGAACGGGCAGACGCGAGCAATGCGCATATACAACCACACTTCCCGGGACCGATATAACCAAATGGGCCTCCCTAGTGACGGCCTAAGGAGTGCTGGCCTACGGGCCGGTTGGGGTATTCCATTGCGATCACATCAAGAGAACGCATTCTATAATCTGAAGGGAGACAGCAAAGGAAAACGACCCATGATACTTCGGTATGCACATTGGTTGCGACAAATCTTGTCGGGCGTTAGAACGGTGGCGGTTGCGAGTGGAAAGCAGGAAGTTGAGGGTGAAGGGTATTTTTACGATTTTCTTTTGTTTTTTCTTTTGTAGGGGAGATTAGGGTAGCAGGAGAAAGGGTGGTACGACTTGGAGGCAAGGAGGGCTCTGCGGACACAAAGGGCTCACACCGCTGAAGTGCCGCGGATTAGGAATATGTCATGGCCGCAAGCGGCCGAATACAATATGATTACAAACAAACAAACCCTCTAGAGTTGTTCCAGATGCACCACCAAACACTATCTTGTCACACTGACATGGGCCACACCCATCACTATACTGTTGACAGAAGTTCGGCCGAAGGAGTTCCTGTGATTGCCGGAGGCGCTAACTATAGAGATCTGGTATCAATGGTGGAGTTATTTCGACGGAGTGGCTAGTTCCGGATGTGAGCTCAACGAAGCCTAGCTCTACAGCTCCACATAAGATAGCACTCGGGTCTCTGGGTTAGGTGTACTTTCTTTTAGTATATAAGCCAGCTCTTTTCTCTTCTCTTTGTACAGTAGACAATTCAGCACATTCGTTCTTTCACTCTGATTTGCTCTCAACATATACAAATCGTTAAATGGTTTGATACTAATAGGGTCTCTTATATATAGTGAAGCCGAGGTTCCTGTCGGAGTTTGACTCCATGGTGATTGGAGTATCGAGCGGACAAGGAGCGAAGGGAGCCAATCCCATCCACAATAAGATCCGAAACGTTTACTGAAGCACAACCACATTTTGTCCAACTAACAGCCGAGACCTAAATAAACAGCGAGATGTTGGCTCATGATTTAGCCCAAGGTCGCCGATACACTGCGCCACCGAGTACATAGAGTCATGCATGGTTGCTCACTGGCCACTCGCCACACCCCACTCCATTAGCTATTATATGATGGCGAGTGGCGAGTGGAGAGTGGCAATGGTGGCCAGCTCTCCCGAAAATGTACCCGAGGACTCTTGTATTTATTCCGAGTTTTTCTTCTTCTCTTCTCTTAGTATCATAGTCTATGCACACGGTTCTCCCTTATCACTGCAACATCATAATCAACTTCTCTTTTTATACTGTATTACTCTCAACACGAGACATACGAATGTACATTGAAACAACGACAAAGAAACACTGCAGACTCACAAATAGCAGAAAGATCCATGAGCGCCCAATGGAAACCCTAACCTCCTCACCCATCCACCATCAATTACAAGGGTTAAAGCAGTTTTCTGTTCGAGAAAGGAGGGCATAGTTCACCTGGTTGCTATTGGAGGTTAAATTCTGGTGACTGATCCCCATGTTCACTTTGCTTTCTTCTTCCAACACCCGAATTCGCTGTTGGAACGGCTCTATGAGTTCGTCATCACGTGATTTGGGTTAGGGTTGGTATGTGATCTTGATGGAATGACGTGTCATGTTAGATTTAGACAGTCAAGAGAGAAGGTTCGGTACAACACTCGCTTCAGTGTCAGTTTTAGTTAGAAGAGTATGATGAGCATTCTGATAGTGTTCGGCCACGCTTTTGGTCATATTGACTCTGGTTGGACCAGGGCTTTCTCTGATTGCAACACTTGTACAGGACAAAATGGTCGTCTCTACTGTCTTCCAACGGTAGGACGATTGGTGTATAATGGGGGATGTAATTATTGAACACAGAGGTGGTCGTGTGTGGGAGCGAGCTTGGACTTTAACTTTATCCGCTAGCATGGGCAGCGCTTCGGGAGCTTCTTCTCATCACCTCATAGTTGGCAGTGTCAGAGGGACTTTGTGTGGAGGTTCAGTTGGTTTCAGCCCTCGCAAATCGCGGAGGCTCGATAGACCTTGCTGTCTTGAAATTATATGGACACTAATGGCCGCCGGTGTGGCAACAATCCGTCTGCCCGCCAGTCTTCCAGGGCCCCATATCGTCCAACTTTGGACTAAATATTTCGAAACCAGGGCCCGATCAGAACGACTTGGGGTGACCGCTAGCGTCACGGTTAATGATTAATCTCGAACATTGCATTAATTTGGACCACGATGCAAGCAGGTTACTTTGATATCAGTATATTGCCCGTTCCTCAGTGACCGCTTGAGCGTAGCCGATCCAGAAACGTGGCAGGGGTGCCGGCGAAGCTGCACGTGTAGGAGGCGTTCCTATCTCGGAAACTTGGCCGATATTTTAGCTTTAAAACCCGTAAGTGACTCGCTGTCCATCGTCGCATCCGAGTGATGGTACATATACGAGTAATGAAGTACGACTATGGAGTCCAGACTCCGAACTAAGCGTAGTATATAGTGCGGCTGCCTTGTCCTTAGCAGAAAGTACATAGAAATTTTTACGTATCTGGGTCACTCGCGTAATGTCTGAAATACTAGAGTGGGTGCCAGGGGTGCTTGCACCCGGCCATGATTTACACAATCAAGCCAGGCGGGAACAAACAGTTTTCTACATTTTTCTTCATTTTTCTACATTATCCTAGTAAAGCCTTTCCGCAAATTACGCATTTCTATTAGTGTAATATCTGAGTATATAATGACAGGTATGAAATGACGGGACAATTAAACAACACCGGCGCACGAGAAGCGAAACGGAAATCAAATTCCTCTACCGAAAAGCTTTCAAATACCGCTGTCATCCTGGAGTATCTCTACCTGCTGCCGGTACGCACTCCAGGTGTCGCAGGTGTCACGGATCTGATCCGGTTTCCTAATTGTTGCCTCAATTTCGTTCTGGCGTTCGACAATTTGTAGTGCAAATCCGGAGGCAGCATGCCATGCTACTCGACATCAGTTTTTGCATTTATGAAGGAAAACCGTAAGGGGGGAGAGTACCAATGTGACAATGCATTAGCCAAATACCCGCTAGCGGAAGTCAGTTAGTGATGAGCTCCATGAAGTATATCTTGGGCACCTACGGTTATCCGTTTGGAAGGCGATGACAAGGTACCCGTCAGCATTTAGTCTACAGAACTTGTCAGAACAGGAACAACTATATGATTGGGGTAGGGTTACAAGGCAACGTCGCGGCGAGGGGGATTATTGTAGTTTAGAGCTGGTCGCGGGTTGAGCGTATCCCATTCTCCTTTGCCTTGGGCAAGAATTGCAAAGTCATGTCCATGAAGCTGGAAGCATTGGTGTTAGCGTGCGGTTCGGGTAGATGAATAGCGGGGGAGTGTTACATGAATCGGATGACCATCAAGCGGGATCGCGCTGCGGGTGGGGTCTCTAGCAGGGTTGAATTTGGCTGTTACACGTCAATTCTCTCCTCCTACGTAAAGGGGCATATACATACACTGGATGATGAAATACACCCACCCCGACTGCCCAGGTCCCGCACCGTGCTCGAGAAGAACATCATATTCTGGATTCCACGTCGAATTATCAAGGCTTTCAATGGTCGGATTCGCCCAATCCAACCACATTGGCCTAGGGCCAATCTCCCACCGATGGAATCCATGCTGCTGCGCCACCGGTCCGGCGTCCACTCCTACAAGAAGATCCTGTACATCTAGCGGATTCTGTCCGACTATCCACGGCACCACGGGACGTAAATTCTCTGCTGGCACGTCGAGACATTCTGGAAGCGGATTGGTGTAGTAAGTTAAATTGTACGGTTTGGAAACGGGGTCATCAGTGGAATCCTCTGAGTACCGGAGGATGCCGTAGGTAGACCAGACGTCTGATGTAAGGTTGCCACAGAAGCTGAGGGGGATGGTGCGCATCCAGAAGTTTCCGTCCGCTGGGGCAGGGGGAAAGGGGAGTGTTGAGTTAGGCTTTGCGGTAACAACGACTGTGTAGCGCTGGCCTATGCCAATGGATATGCTCTCCGTTCGATATGGCTGGATCGGAACGAAATCCGCTGAAACTACGTCCAGCATGTGGTTGTCGATTGAAAAGCGGAATTGCATGGCGGCGGCAGTGTTAACAATGTGTAAGAGGTATTTTTTATTTTGCTGAACAACCATTTCGTGACGTGAACCGTTGCGGCCAGTGCAGTTGCTGCTTGGATCCTCGTCGCTTCCTTGGCAGGGATATATTCCTGGGAGGATTAGACAGCAGCACGAAAGATGTGGCGGTGTACAATACCATGTCCATTCATTACCGTCGAGCTGGAGTTTCGGGGGAGAGTGAGGGCGAGTTCTCCTTCCTGTGTGCAGCGATTAGCGAGGTTGTTGAGAACGCGCGGAGGAGAAGTACGGAAAATATCACGTATGCATTCCGATGGAACCAGTCGGAAAGCGTAAGAACACCTGCGTCGATATCCCAGTTCTCGCTTGTTGGGCCGTGGATTAACAGTGGCCCTATTGAGATTGTTAGCACGAGAGTGATCAGCAAGGATATTATCTTACCGTATAATCCATTGGGATATTGCAACCCGTGGTGACTTGTCTCCCGTTCAGAAAGAACCCTTCCTTGTTTGTTTGGCGTGAGGACTTACCTGTGATACCAACTGTGCCCAAATTGAGTGGCTTGAAACTCATATGTGTAACTGTCGTATGGCTTTATGGGACACTGTGTAACCCCAGTCACCCCATCAGCTTCTGTGGTCTTATATTGGCGTACACCATGCCTATGCCTCAATTAACAAACACAACCACGGTAAGTATTGGCGCTGTTACCAGTGAATAGTAGTTCCATTATGATCGACCTCTTCTGGATCGGGCGAAAGTTCGGGAGCAAGGTAGTTGGTGACATGTATAACTGCAACGGTTAGCATGATCAAACAGAAGGGTCTGGTGGGAACAAACTCAACCTATCTCCCCAGTTCGCCTCAATTAACGGCCCCGGATACGTTCCATTAACCAACTGCGCTATTCTCTTAAACCCATCGGGCGCAATTTCGGTGTAATTAACTTCGAGCCAGTACTCTCTAGTGACGCCTTCTGGCCACCGCTGTTCATAATCCGTATAAATATCGAAATCACCCTGGGGACTTTTGATCCAGCAGCTCCGGTTCGTGGGGGAGTTGCAGAATTGGGTGGTATCCGCGTAATCGTGAGTCGGCGGCTCGATGACGGAGTGCGTAGAAGGGTAGGGAATTGGTGGTTGAAGGTTATAGCTGTCTCCCCAAAGAGAATCCGACCTGAGGCCTAACCAGCGTGTAATTAGTTTCAAAAAACCCATGATGCGGATTGCTTGCCACCTTTTGGGAACAGGAGGTGGTCGAATATTAACGGCAGAGGCAGTTACAACATGCTCTTTATGATAGCGACTACAGGACATTGATTCCACCCGTCAAAACAGCCCTAGTCTGGGTAGGCTTGGTGCAATGCAGTCTAGCAGTATGGTGAGATTAGACCAGGCTTTCAGTCTCACTACATATTCCCAGGAACGGCTAAGGATAACAGCTTAAATTTAGTGGTAGACACATGTGCCGTATTTCTCACGGTATCCGATTGGTTAGTAGTGCCGTAGGAGACTAAGCAACCTTGTTATTCGCCCAGATGTCTTGGAACTTACATAGAAGCCAACATGGCTGAGTCAAAATGAATAAATAAAAATGAGTTGGCACTCTGTGACGCTACCAAAAAGTTGGATATGGTCAGATAATATGATATTCTAGCACGAACTTATCTGAATCAGAATGTGGCATGCATGGCATGATGCAGGTGTCGGTAGGGCTGTGCCAATGACGTTCCCGATGGCAAGTTCCGCAACCGTGCATCCGTGCCTGATAAAAAGGAATGCATCAACGGGATGAGTTTTTAGCACAAACACGAGTTCGAGTTCGAGACTACGGATTTTGTTATTTTAGTCTGGTATTGAATTGTTCAACCCAACGACACACGGTGCCAACATCCGTTATATCCGAGTCGACAGATCAGCCTTTTGGAATAGACCCTGCGCACTCCACATGTTGGTGAAAATAGCCAAAACAGTGAGCAGTGCATGCTTTTAACCATCGGCGTGGCCAATGCTCGACGGGTCTCCGGACACACCATTATTAGCGCCTTGGCCGACATTTCAAACGTTTGGTAACTACACACCGAACACAGATAACTATTCAATCAGGGCTGATCATATCTGTCATCTAATTATTGACGGGGCGTCGGAAGACCCGAAGATCGGACGAATACATGCGCCGAGCCCAGAATGTTAGAATGCTACCGCAGCACACCACGACTGGCATCTACTCCGGAGTTGAGCGGGGTTATTTATTTACATGCTGTTTAAATTAAACTTTTAACTCAGATCGCTACGATCTGGGAGATCTAGATAAGAAAGTGGCTAAAAATTTAAATTGGAAACACATCAAAAGACGAGAATATTTGTTATCTGGTTGACCAGAACACGAGAAAAATGCGAGCTGCGTATATTTCGACCTGTAAACCCTAACCAAAACCAGATCAACTCTTCCTAACTCAATCCATCTTAGGTTCTCACCTTACTTCCGTCGTTATCTCATTTCTCCAATTATAATTATATATCGTACTCGTATGAGGTCGACGAAATTGGGAATCTTTTAACTACAATCCGAACACATTTCTACGGGAGCAGGGATTAAACATTTCCGATTTCGCCTTCCAAGCAGAATACGTAAGATACATACCCCTGCACGTCAATGACGTGGTGCCAATGCCGGCTGTTTCAGCCTCCATCCGTACCTTGCTAAAAATTCTCGGGTGCAGTAGTTCCGACATATCAGCCTTTCCAACGTCCGCCACCTGAGAGCTGTTGGTTTCGATTGATTAACATACCAAATTTTCTTTGAAGTTATTTATAGTGGTGCGGCTTCTGGCTTCGCCTACTGTACTGATTACAATTCGGCCGATACTATGCACTTGTCAGCATGATCCATGGGTAAATCTGTCAGGTCATACAGCACGCGCCACCAAAACTAACCAAAGAAATCAAATATTTTGCTATGACAAAGCAAAAAACGCTGTCACCCCCCAAGTTACTGTATTTGTTGTACAGTTAGCCCTTGCTGTAACGGACGCCAAAAATCCAGCCTTTTTCGTCTAGTACAGCGAGGGTTTGATATCAATATCGATTAATTAGCACTTTAGTCACATGTAGCTACCAAATCTGGTATATACAGACAAACAGGGATATGAGACTAGGGGGTTTCCGGTGTCTTAGGTATCTAATTCGGTTTAAAGTACCTTGGCATCAATTATAGCAGAAATTATTTGTATGGGAGCAGGGGTTAATTTTTTTAAGAATGCCATCCGGCCCGCTATAAGTCAGAATCCAATATAACAGGTAGATTTTGGTGGTGAAGGGACTTTTGCTCAGAGAATCCGGTACGGTATAGCAAGGGCTAACTATATCTTAAAAAGTCCAAGGGTACCGTTTGTTCTCCAAGTGGGTCCACCCGTCCTGGTTGCATTTCTGAATTCCCGCCACATGTTCACACTGCGCATGCACCCTGTTCCCTGCAGCTCGTTATCTATAATACACTCACATGCAATGAAAATTCAAAATGGAATCGAACGAGTGGGTTTCGGACTGCAGTTTACAATTGGTTCAGGCACCAATCAGCAGTGGGCGTCTGTCCATGCCTATACCAGTGATGTCAGTAGTCAAAACAGGGCGTCAGTTAACCGCCTGCAGAACGCCAGCTAATCAATATAGTAACAACTGTAGCTAATACTGTATGGTGGGAGCTAGGTAAGAATAGAATGACTAGGTTTCGTAACGGCACAGGGACGGACGTGCGACAATATCTACACAGTAAGTATCCGAATTAGGCACCAACCTCCGGCCGAGATATCGCTAGCCTATCAGCCGCGAGATTCCTGGCCAGGGTAATTCCGTCCCGCTCATGATATTGGGAGTGCGGCCCCACCTTATATTACTATTTGGTCACCAACAAAAGCATACCAAACTACCGGTATCCAGTGATATTTCTAGCCATTTTCAAATAATCACGCGACATTCTTCAAATACCCACTGATATCCATAGGCATGTCTACCGAGACAGATATCCTTGGATAACTATTAGCTCTACAGAGTTTGCAGGATTTTGAGGTCGTGTGGAGGATCCGTGTGGCTGATGGAATGGGAGAGCTATGGTCGGTACATAAGGATGATGACCTCACGTATATTGGTAGTACGGTTAGTACCTAATCGATCGCAATCATTCACCGTAGATACTGATGGCTTAGAATAAGAATCGTTGGATACCAATATGTTATCGGAATTCCAGCAGGTGAACTTGAGCCTCAATCATCTTCTCGAGATTGAAGAATACCGATTAAAATGCGCGGGTTTTCCTTGTAAACCATTGAAAATCGCTGCGGCTTGTGAATGGCTATATAAAATTCCAAACGGACAGCGTGCCATATGAACGTCCAGATCTGCCAAATATGCATTTGGTTCTAATATCTCTCCGTGTGTAGCGATATACGGGACGACCGAAGGATGGGCCATTCACGACGAACCGGGGCTAGTTCCAGTCTGGTTATGCCGCGGCCCAACTTCTCGTATAAATACCACGAGGCACGATAAGCAGGAACAATCCGACAAGCTTGGGGTTATACGAGTTTTAACCAGAGGTCTCAACCGTACAGAGCCCCTGTAGTCCAAACAGGCCCGGCGATTCGGTCCTTAACCGAGCATTTACCGCCCTACAGGTGTCCCATATCGTGAGAGCAGTGCTATCAACCTGGGTAATCGGATAACGGCTATATAAACATTAGTGCCCATGCGTAACAGAAACTGTCGCCTTCCTGTTGAGTATCATAGCACTCAAGCGCCATTACTCAACCTACAGCCAGTGGGTTGTATGCAGTCTTACATGCTCATGCTCCATATTTCATAGTCCGACCGTGGTGGGTGTTCCGACTGGACGGACTTTGAGACCCGCGAAATTCCTGGCCAGTAAAATTTCATCGTGCCCAGCTCACTTGTCTGATTTATGTGGTACGGTTATTAATCCTACGAAGGTTAACAAATTAAGAAGCTTTGTACTGTTTGAACTGACTAGTACTGGTGACGTATATCTTCACTTACTGATTTACTAGACCGGGAATAGGTATTTGGAGCGCTACCCTTTTGGCAAGTGTTTAGTAGCTATGTTTTGTGGTGGGCTCAAAAATAGCACTTTCTAAGGTCTAGTAACGATAGTGACACTCGTTGTTTTTTTTTTTGGTAGTGGTAGTACAGGTGCCGCATCGCGGGCGGGAGACATTCTTAGCCGGTGTTACGAGTGGAGTAGTAGTAAAGTACTGAAGAGCAGTGATCCCAATCGTCCCGTCAGGGTCAGTTCGGTCTGGGTGGCAATGGGTTGACCGGACTACACAGACCAAGACCCATTTGAACTGGAACTCCGGATTCGGTCCAGGTTGCAGACTATAGTCTAAGAACAAACCTTGCACATTAGTTCAATTATGTACATTAATAAACTTAGGCTGCTGCTTTCTCCAGCGTCTGTAAAGCATTCAACATATCCCTTGCCTTACTGGCAGTATCAAAGCTCAACAGGCCATTATGAATTAGAGACTTCAAGAACTCCTGAGCCTCAATAATAATTGTGCTGTCATCATTAACTGCATACCATGCTTCATACATTATGCCGTCATTGAAGCTTATCTGCCATGTGGCTTCATTGATTGTGTGGCCCCTGCAGAACTTTATTCGGTCATAATCATATCATGTGGCCCCTGCAGAAGCTAAATCGGTCATAAATCGTCAGACCTCTAGGACAAGATTTAACTAAGGGTTCAATCTATGGAGGTGTTCTTGTTCCCCCAGTTAACACTAGCATAGATCGGACGGTTAGTTGAATGAGCTCACGGAGGAGGCAGACGCTACTTTAAGTGCTTACCAAGAAGGAAGGATTCGACGAAACAATATTCTAAATGATGCGCAGGGTGGGGAAAGGAAGGCTACGGCGAAGAAAGATGCAGCAGAGCATTATATTTCGTCGCCACCCTATCCCGCCATCTTGGCCACCACTGCCATTAACCGATTATGTTTTATCGCTCCTCGCTTTCTCTCATCCGATCGACAATCACCCCTTGGCGTCCTCGCTAGTAGAGAAAATAAATTATAACAACGCATCGAGCATAAGGAAAGAATATAAGTCCAATTAGCATGAGGATTCATCTGAATCCAGATCGGGGTTCGCTTGATCAGGATTGGAGTCCAGATTAAGACTTCGCCGTTTTCTCTGTAGTGCTTATTCTCATACACCTACAAAGTGAGACAACCATAAGCACTCTAATAAAACGTACACCCCCAATTTGGCTAACGCGCTGATACCCCACTGTGTTCAGTAAGCTACCTACTAAAACAGATATTTAAAACATTTGTAAGACTTTAGATTTCCCAAACTTTGCTATATATGGTAGCTATTCTGCGCCAACCCAATCATAGGCTTACCTGTTATTCGAGTGCTTCGGTAAATCACTTCTGAACTTCTTTCTGCGTCTGTCCTACTTCCAACTGTTACAAGCCCGGCCATCACAGGTGTGAGCAAATCCACACTTTCCAGACCCCCCGTATTTGAGGTTCTTCACCTCCTACCACTATTAACTTTTCTTTCCCGAACTTCTAGAGTGTTAGTGGTGGGCCTCGCTATCATGATCCTGACGCAGTAGCCACACTTGTTACATATATACTTAGAAAGTCAGCCCCCGCAAGCATACGAATACGGGCTGACGATACTCAGCGGTATGAATATATTGATAGATGAAGTGTACCTATACGTATGTAGGCCTCGATAGACATCAATTAAGTGAATCAAGCATCTATTGTAAAAACTTTTTGTAGTGATATGAAGGGAAGAACTATGTGCTTAGACTTAGATACAGCGAGAAGGAGAAAGACTCGGAATATATACAAGAGTCCTCAGGTACATTTTCGGGAGAGCCGGTGCCACCATTGACGCCACTTGCCACCATGCAACAAAACACGGCGAAAGGCAATGAGTGATATATCATGCAACCATACAAATCCTCACGCACCTAGAAAATGTCATTTTGCTGCTTACAAAGATCCTCCGCATCCCGCCGCCTGGCATTGCTGTTTTCTATCCAATTCCACCAGGAGTTCGGTTATTTAAGTAGTAAGTTCCTGTTTCCTGCATTAAAATCAATCAAACATGGCGCCTGCAGTCCCGGCCAGTAGAGAGTGGTGAGTTCAGCAGTATTAGGGCTTGAATGCCCCAACTAGATTTCGGCGTGTCAGAAAATACGAAGCATTGTAGGTCACCCAGTACACCCCGGCAGTCCCGATTCCTCTCCAGTGATTACCTCATGAGGCCACCAACCACCAGGAGACCAGGAAGCACACTGTATGATCTTGCAGTTGAGTTAGCTCATCCAGTCGATCAAGATTGCGAGACCTTTCGGTGTACTTCCAAGACTGTTGCATATATGCATCGTGTATGAAATCTTGTATGAGATCATGATTTGTATGAGAACCTGAGACGTGTATGGGGATACGAGAATATGCAATGGTGCATAATCAGGAGAATTCTAGAACTGCATAATAAAGCTGTATATAGACCATAGATTCCGACATAGATTTAGACATCAGAATCAAGTATATTCGTACAAAGTAGCAAAGACAGCCAAGACCACGAGAGTGAGATATCATGGTCAGTGTCGGCTGAGAGCTGAGAGCTTCTGTACAGAACACACCTCGGTCAACCACACAGAATCAGTACCCGACCACGCATGTCCAATGGTTCAACTGCAGTTTTCCTCGTGCAGTCGGCTCAGTGGCTGGTTTTCCAGCTGATCTTAGGAAAGTGTTTGTATATGTAGCAGTAGCTCCACACTTATCACCATACATCCTGAGATGTCAGCTTTGTTTCGTGGCAAGAAGAGAAGGTTTGAGCCTAAGTCAAAAGCTTGTCTCGTCCCATCTAGTTTGCAGCACTACATACGTACGAATATCACGGGTGGTCGGGGGTCGGATACCAAAACTTGGCTTGTTGCAACAGCCTTGATGAGAGTAGTCCCCTGAGATTAGTCGTCAGGAAGAAAACTTCCATTTATCCATTCCGCTGAATACGAATACATGCCTGATAATGGCATTATGTGTACTAACAAAGCTCCAGAAGTAGACAGCAAACCGCCACCCCCGTCTGCCGCCGTAGACAACAGATATATTTTTGTTGGACGGCCTGTATATAATACATCGAATACAGCATTAACTAATGAATCAACAATCAACAGGTCTCCAACATCCCACCAGGTATGAAGAAAGCAAGCCTTACACAATGCAAACCCCAGACAATCACAAATAGAAATGATATATGCTAATTAACAACCCCAAATACCCACAGCAATCGATGTCAACCGGGAATATACCCCAACCACTGCCCCACTGTCTCTCTCTCCCCATCTCCACCTCCCTCCATCCCAGCTCAATATCGCTCTTATTATACTCCCCAAACCTATCCCTAATTACCTCCGTCTCCACAAGCCTAAACCCAGTATGCCTCACCGCCGTTTCCTCTTCCGTCTCCACCACCCTAACCCTTAGCCGCAATTTCTCCTAATCCCTCAGCATCGGATCCGCCCCCAACAGCACCCCCAGATACACCCCCATAATCCGATCCAGCGTCGGATTGGAACGGTTTGAGTACGTCATCACGTGTTTTGGGTTAGGGTTGACATGTAGATCTCAATAAGATTACATGTCATTTTGGACTTTGACAGTGAAGAGAAAAGGTTCGGTACAACAGGATTCAGGGTCGTCAACAGAATCTTCGAAAATGTTGTACCTGGGTAGTACTCATTCTTATGCAAGGTTATTGTGCAGGTGATGATGGAGCAGAAGGACGCGAACATTACGATTGCATAGCCTGGTTCGCGAGCGGGGTCAGGGGGGCAAAGCGGAGGACTCACCAGTCCAGAGTGAGCATGGGAGTTGGTGGAAGCGGTTGTCTGTACGGTGGCGGGTACATCGGACTGACGCTTTCAGCATGATTTCAAAGTTAGGTTCAGAGAGGAAGGACATGACGATGTCTTCGTAGAAGCGCTGAAATACGTGGATGAAGTTTGGGACTGGTCATTGCGAAAGTGCGTTAACGAGACGGGTTTGGGATAGGAGGGGTTTTGTCGCGGGGCCGCCTGTGGGTGTTAGCATGTAATATGTGGTTGTGGGAGCAAATACCAGTCGTTCCGTTATCTTGCGTCATACTCCCCCTGGATCCGTTCCCACCATATCCCGCCAACGGTGTAATACGCGACGAACTAGCGGTAGCGTATTCATTTCTGGTCCCGCTCTTCCCCGCGCAGAAGCAGGGTGGTGCCAGAGGTGATGTTTGCGGAGCGACAGGGGTTAGCCGGTCATAAGTTACTCTGACGGCACGGTGAATTTCACCTTCTGGTGTTCGCACCTCCACGCCTGGGGGTCCAGTGTGAGGTTCCCGCGTGTTGTTCCGGTGATGTTCGGCAAGGGGTTTGTGGCGAATACCACAAACTCAAGGTATACATCAGGGTCTCCCCGGAACGTGCCCTGGCTGGAATATGCCTTCCAGTCGTACCCGGGATACGGCATCTTGTATTCCGTGTGGTTGGCAAAGATCTGGGCTTTGTAGATGAGGTTTTCACCGTCTTCTGCGAGCAGCGGCGAGTGCGAGACAAATGCATCGAGTGAGAACTGATCTGCTGGGAGGTCGCTGAAGGTGACTTTACTGCAGTTGTACCGCGGTGCGTGGAACGACATGGTGTATGAGTAATTGTAACTGGGGCACAGGGATTTATCTTCTGCCACGATGCGTTGGCTGTAGGCGGCGAGCGTGGTCAGCTGCGTAGTCTGGAATGCAGGCTGGTCGTACCAATCTGCGTCTGCTATTACCGGGGGTGGCAGGGTCATGTTCCAGAAGACGATGTTGTAGCTGTAGGGCCGGAAGGGCCGGAAGTGTTTGTTTCGGGTATCTGGAAGGTTGTGGAACTGTTTGTTTGTCTGTTTGCTTGTTTGCTAGACTGATTCTTTGTTTTGGGAAAAGCCACCGCATCACGGCTTGTTTTCCTTTGCGATGGCAACAGCATATATAGAGGGCTTGTCTGCTCTCTTGCTTCACACAATAGACACAATAGACTCAACAAGTTTCATCCTCTCTACATCACTGTGCATTTTGCCACCTACGCACAACAGGTTATGAGCCCTTGCGAGCGTTTTGATTAAAGTAATTATCGAAAGCGAAGGGAGGATAGTCGAGAAGTACATCGACAACCACCAACGAAGGACTGTTGGAGGAGAGTCAAGATTCAAAGAGTGGAGGAAGTTTGGACATTCAAAGTAACGATATGTCAGCCAACAACCTCACGATGAATATTGGTAAGTTCGACGGTGCCAACTATAACAAATGGTCCAGACAGGTGGAGCTCCTGTTAGAGAGCAAACACGTCCTCGGAGTTGTTACAGGCGACCTGAAGAAACCAGAGGCTCTCGGAGAAAATGAGACTGCCACAGAAAGACTGGCACATGCGACACTGACGGAATCTTTTATCGACAAGCATGGGACTGCTAGATCGACCCTCCTACTGACCATGGAGGAGAGACTCCAGCTCGAGTACATGAAAGTCAAGGATGTCAAGTAGTTATGGGAACAACTCGCAGTAGATTACAAGACGAAAGTAAAGAGGTCGAAGTTCCGCATTCAGAGAGAATTGTTACAGATAAAGTTACAAGATTGTGGAGACGTCAAGACTTACACACTCCGTATCAACAGGCTAGTTCAAGACCATCGCAAAACCGTACAAGTCGCTTTGAGGCTCTTTCAGGCTTTCACTGGCGCGAAAGCGAAACTAGAAGGTGTCAGACCTAGGCCAACATTGAAAGCGCATCGAACTTTCAGGCTTTCCGCCGGCTTTCGCTGCGTTTTCCCTTTTGCACAGATAGATTTTCCCATCGCCACGATTTCCAGTGTTCGTTGAGATATGCATTCCCATCGCCACGATTTCCAGCTTTTCTTTCGAGTTCGACTTTCCCATCGGCACACTTTCCAGCTTTCCTGGGAGATAGGCTGATGGGCTTTCGCGATTTCCAGTTTTCTTAAAGATAGGCTTTCCCGTCTCTGCGATTTCCAACTTTCTTTGAGATGGGCTTTCCCGTCCCCGCGATTTCCGCGAGATCCTGCTGGGCTTTCATGCTTTCATGCTTTCATGCTTTCATGCTTTCATGCTTTCATGCTTTCATGCTTTCATGCTTTCATGCTTTCCCATCGGCTTGCTCCGATGGCCATGATCTAGGTTTGGGGCTAGTCTATGACACCGTCGGTACTACTTTGGTATATACTTTAGATTGCTCAAGGTTTATCCTACCGTCAATGCACTACTGAAAGTTCGTTGGGCAGAATTACTCAAGGTTCTGTGCGCACTGATGAAGCTTCATTGGAGGAATTATTCAAGGTTCTGCGTGCCCTAGTGAAGCTTCGTCGGGAGAAATTACTCAAGGTTCTGCGTGCCCTAGTGAAGCTTCGTCGGGAGGAATTACTTTAGGATGACTATATTCAAAATACCCTACTTAATCTAGATACACCTTGTCTAAAAATAACTAACTTTTGAAACGCACAGCGAAACTCAATCAATATCTGTGGGCAGGCTAGAATAATCCGACTCCTCAAGCTCCTCCTCGAGCTTTTTCTTCTCCTCCTCGAGCTTAACTTTGAGCGCAGCTGCGCTTGCCTTCCGATCCCCAAAGACTAATAATTTTGCCTCGGTGGATTTGGTCATTTTTACCTGGTTGAATTCAGGCCTCGCCTTGATGGCGCGCACAAGGTGCCTCATGTAGTCGATGGCCCCGGCGCTTTCCTCGGGGGTCTCGTAGTTCGTGTCCGAGAGCTGTCTGTGGTACTCGAATCCAGCTGTCAATGCGGTGTTATCATTGCTGAATCTCAGAGATGCTAGGTAAAACTCACAGCGGGAATCACTGTTGAGTTGGACTAGAGGCACAGCCTTCCCGGTTCGCCAGGCTTGCAGGTTCCACTCGAGGAGAAATGCTGTAAGGCAAATCATCGTGGGGTTCATCCGCTGCATCAGGTCAAGGTGCGGATCCGCTGCTCGACTAGGGCCATCCTTCAAAAAGAAGTGATCAAACATGCACCTGGTGATGACCTTCGTGAGGTAGGGGTTTTCACGTTTCTTCTCCGAGTCAATATGGTTGGTCATGTAAGCCATCTCGGGAGAAACTCACCACCTGGTCGTCGGTCTCGAATATGTATGCGTGGTGCTCCAACAACTTGTTGCCCTTGCGTTTAGTCGACTTCTCGTCGAGTTTCGCAAAGTCAAAGTACTTCTCTGTGGGCAGGTTTGATTTCACCATCTTTCGGAAGTTTCCCACAGCATTTGAGATTGCCTGGCGTATCAAGCAGATTGACCAGTCAGCCCGGGAATGTACTCAAGGTCAAGGGACTTACCACTTTGTAAGGGTGGCAATCGGAGTGCATATAGTCCGCTCCACCGCATAGCTTGAGGCTGACATCCTTCAGGCCTGTGGTGTGAACAGCCTTATCCCAGGAGTCACGGATCAACCCTGGGATCCGATGGGCAGGCAGGAGGGGTTCCTCCAGCATGACATGCACCTGGGCAATCTTATTGGCCATCATCACCAAGACACGATCATCTGCTTCGAAGCTATTGAGATTGGGGATCGTCCTCAATTTCACTGGCCCCGAGGAGGGTAGGACATTAGAAATATCCCTGCCCTTGAACGTATTACGGGATTTCCATTCGGAGGAAACTGGAGCCGGATCGAACACCTTCGGATTTCCCCACGTATTAGGCGGAAGAGAATCGGGTTTCTGATATTTGGGCATGGAATTAGTAAAACCCTTCAGTATTGTGGGGTAAACCGACATTCCATTCCTTCTTCTTGCTGGTACGTCTAGGCGCAGGATCTTCCTGGTATGCTCCCTGAGATGCTTCTTGGGATTCTCCTTGTGAAGATATTGGGGTTGGTGCCAGGGTGAGCTGCTGAGATGGCCCCTGAGGTGGACCGTAAGATTTCCGCAAGGTTATCTGGCTCCACTGGGAAGACCCAGTCGTCTTTGGTTGCCTCGCCCTGCGTTTGACCTGTTCAAGGCGACGTTTGAGGGACCTAATCTCGTCGTCGTCGTCGTCGTCGTCGTCCTGTTCGTACTGTTCGTTGTCAGCGTCGATATCGTCGTCTATCTCGCGGCCTCCCTCATCTTCCGAGCGATATTCCTCATCATCTTCAAGTTGCCGGGAGACCGCACGGCTATTATCACCAGGGGACAGGAGTGCGGTGGCAATCTTTCGTCTCTTCAACACGGGGGCCTGCGACGGAGGTGGGGTCTTCTCAGCGTGGCGAGCTTTCGCACGGGTGGAGACAGGAGAACCGCTGGCGGTAACGACACGAGATCTAATCTTGCGAGGCATGGTATGAAGGGCGAGTAGAAGGGATGAGATACTCAGCGTTGGGTGTATGGGAGTATATGAGAGCACACCCCCGAGAAAACTCAAATATGAAGCACGTTTTCAGGAGAAACTTCCGGATATCCATTGAACCTCAATCTGTGTCTTCAATGAGATCCATTAAACCTTATCGATGTGAAGATAAACTTAAGGAGAGACGAACCTAAGTCATACAGGAGACTAATATATTCAACGCAAGGAAAGACCAGCAGATAAACTTAGAGGATAAGAATATGCTAATGCAAGGAAAGACAAGCTGGCGAACTTGGAGAATAAAAATATACCGACGCAAGGAAAGACCGGCAGATAGACTTAGAGGATAAGAATATACTAATCAAGCAGGCGAACTTAGAGAATAAAAATATAGTTACCGATGCAAGGAACGACCAGCAGATAAACTTAGAGGATAAGAATATACTAATCAAGCAGGCGAACTTAGAGAATAAAAATATACCGACACAAGGAAAGACCAGCAGACGAACTCAAGCGCATAACCCAAAGAAGACCCCACCGAACCAACTTAGACGTACCAACTCGAAATCTGAGAATTAGGCTCCAACACAAGGACGACTGGCGAGGCAACATTTTCCCCAGCGGTGACCCGCAGCCATGCATGGATATTCTTGGTCTGAACTAGCGGTGTGCCGTCATGCTCGGGAATCTCCGTGGGATCTCCTCTGTACGGGCCGAGACACCCAAAGAGGCTGGCGTCCTCGCACACGTCGATGACGCGGATGGCATCTCTTAGGGATACCATCGTTGGCATCGGAAGTAGGCATATGCCCCAACGAATATCCTTAGCTATGAGTTTACCACGTATTTTGCGCCATGCCTTGGGGACACCGATCCGAATTCCGCGTCCGAAAAACATCTCGTAGTATCTCGACATGAAGGGTTCGCCGACCTCGCACCCTCCCTCGATTATCCAATCGGCGAAAGTTGCAGCCGTTGGGTGAGCTGGGGTATCTTCGGCGAGTCGAAGAAGTTCTGCCTGGAGCTCGTTGTCAGGATCAGCTGCACGGGAGGAGGAGACAATTGGTGTTAAATGTTGAACTGGAGGAAATACTCGAGTCCTGGTGGCCGATCACGGGGTTTCCGGGTCCTCGAGGACTCTCTTGTGCCGTCTGCCCTCCCGCTCCTTCCGCTTGGAGGCCCAGTTCTTGATGATGGTTAGGATGGCATACCAGACGTAGTGCTCGCCGCGACTTTCGTTGAGTGACCCAATGGCCTCGATAGTGCCGTCGTGGTTTCTGTTACCAATGGCATATACGTCCCGCCACTCCTCCCAGACGGGTTGCGCAATGATATCGTCACACGTGGTCCAGAACCGATCCCTACCTTGGGCGGCGGTTGTGATACCGGATTCTCTCCCGATCTTCTCGGCGAATGTCCGGTTGGCCTGCCAGGTGTCCTCGTCGGCTTCGGGGGTTCGCAGGATAGCCCACACGAGACTGACCTGCATCTTCGTAGCTGCAGTTTGATCCTTGTCCTGCATCTAGTTACAAAGTACGGACCCTGGGATGATCTCAACCCACCAGGCGCTTCATGATAAATTCCTTTGAGATTCTAGGCCTCCAACCATCCCCAACGGACGTCTCCTCGGGATCCTTCTCGGGATCCTTCTCGGGATCCTTCTCCGGATCCTTCTCCGGATCCTTCTCGGGATCATTCTCGGGATCCTTCGCGGGGTCTTTCGCGGGGTCCTCTTCAGCCTCAGCTTGCTTGTCGCTACCCTTGTCGCTGTCGTCCACCTTCGAGGGCCTAAGTCGCTTGGCCTGGTGTTTCTTGGCCGCCTCGCGCATCTTCTGCCTCTTGGCCCTTTGGGAGGTAGCCATTATAGGCTGCAGTGGTGTTGGAATAATCGACGGTAAAAGATGGGACCTGGAATGTCGGGAGACGATCGCGGAGACGACGGGCTTGGAAAATCGACGCCGTGCGATGCAGTCGGGGGTGTAGGGAGCCGATCGCGGAGACGATGGGCTTGGAAAATCGACGCCGTGCGATGCAGTCGGTGGTGTAGGGAGACGATCGCGGAGACGACGGGCTTGGAAAATCGACGCCGTGCGATGCAGTCGGGGGTGTAGGGAGACGATCGCAGAGACGATGGGATTGGAAAATCGACGCCGTGTGATGCAGTCGGGGGTGTAGGGAGACGATCGCGGAGACGACAGGCTTGGAAAATCGACGCCGTGTGATGCGGTCGGGGGTGTAGGGAGACGATCGCGGAGATGAGAACCTGAGACGAATGGTTATGGATATTAGAGATTAAGAGAATGTGAACCTTAAGGAAGACGGAGGAAGGGTACGGAATTGAGGGGATTAGAGCTCCTTTATACTCGCCTGCCAGCCTAGTTAGCATCGTACTTCTATTGGGACCAGAAGATTCCCTACTCCATATATCCACATCTGCGCGATGCTCCTACTTTCCACAATTCTTTCTCAGGCAGATTGTATCTAAATTAGGCAATAACGGTGTGCTCTTGAAGCCCTGCACCGGGGCATCCAAGGGAGACGCCCTCCGGCACCATGGTGTGGATCCTTACGAGAAAATCACCGAATTGAACTTGAGTTGATCGCAAGGTGAAGTATGAAGTTGAAGTGAAACATCTGGATGATGTCATCGCAAGGGAAAATAACCCGTCCACGTGATTTACCGCAGGGGCTATCGCCAAGAGTGTGCGATACCAGCGGAACTTGTCATACATCACATGATCAGATGGGAGTCTAGATACACCCGGCCAAATCGCGATTATCCATGCGCAAAACCCATGGAATCCCCGCCCTCTTAAAATGACGATGGTCAGTACCGGGTGAGTCTGAGCCACGCTTTCACATCGTCGTCACTTCTCAGACGAACCAGGTTCATCCAAATAACCCCTGCGTCTAGCGCCTGAGATTTCCATTGTAGGGTGTACGGTAATCACGTGTGCGGCTCAAATCTGTGTACATAGATCGCGACACTTAGAGAATCTCCATCGGCACAAAAGCTTATTTCCATCTCAAGAGTCTATAAAACCACAACTTGTTTCACCTCCCTCCATTCCAGCCGCCTAACAGCTTCATCGGATACAACGCCAACAGCTCTCCACACTCCTGGAGCGAAATTGCAACCGTTGAAAGAACATAACCCAGGATAAACTCAAGTACGCAGGGATTTCGTACGCTCAGAAAGGCATACTGACATGAACATAGAATGCCCCGATGGATCGGCCCCCGTATCGCATGCCCTTACAGTTATTGCGACAAGTCCTACGTATTCTCGGGATTCTTTGAGAATCACATTGCGCAGGACCATCGCCACGAACCCCCTCCCCCACGGCACAACCGTTTGCCTAAGCCTCGTCGCAGAAAGCCACACCCCCCTGAAATAGGGCGTCCGAACATATTCGATGATGACTCGCCAGGCGAACGTTCTAGCGACGAGACTGAAGATGAGAATGAAGACGAGACTGAAGACGAGACTGAAGACGAGGAGGATAACGACGAGGAAAACTCAGCGATCTACATCCCGCGTCCGCTTTCACCCATGGGAGATATCGACGATGACGATGACCAGGATCAACCCGACGATGGAAACACAATCATACACCACCCAACAGCCGGCCAAGTGCACGGAGACGTTGAGAACTATGAGCATTGGCACGACCTCAAACAGAACCCATGGCAGCCATTCATCTCACCCGAGGAATTCCTTCAGGCCCGACAGTTCATCGAGTCGCACACCTCCAAAAACCACATCCGACGTCACTTCAATGAAGGCGGCTGTAAGATCCCTGAGCAATTCTCATACTCGTCCGGCAAAACCCTGTATAAAAAGCTTTCTGAGATGGAGGAACGATTGCCACCCTGGAGGGAGAAAATCTCAGAGACGCCCCACGGAAAGCGCACATTCTACTGCCGGGATATCGTCGAATACGCGAGGTACATCCTGAAGCAACGATGCTACAGACAATACACGGTATACGCACCATTCCGGGAGACAACTGCGGAGGGATCGAGGGTATACTCGGAGATGAACTCAGCCGACTGGTGGTGGGATATGCAAGACCGAATACCTCCCGGGGACACTGTCGTCCCCCTCATTTGCAGCTCTGATGAAACTCACCTTACCAACTATTCTGGAGATAAGAAAGGTTGGCCTATATACTTGACCCTCGGGAATATTCACTCGTCCATCCGAACCCGCCCCAGGTGGCAGGCACAAGTAATCCTTGCACTACTTCCACTCCCGCCGAAACTCCAGGGGACACCTACCGAGAGGTTATCGATCAAGAAGTCACGCTCGATGATGCTGCACGACACGATGCACGAGGTAATGAGTCCCCTGCGCCAGTATCAGGAAGGTATCAGCACCGCCGAACTATGGGACTGTGCCGATGGAAAAACGCGCAGATGTTGGCCCATCCTTGCGAGCTGGGTGGCCGATCATATGGAACACGCAAATCTCATGGCCACGATGTTGAACAGCTGCCCCAGATGTACCGTACCCACCGGCGAACTTGGCGAATACAAGCAACCTCACGAGATGAACCCACGAAATCAAGAAGAACATAGGGCAAAATACCAAGAATACGCAGATCTTCCCGAGGACACACCCCAGGAACGCCGCGCCAAAGCGGCCGCCGCCCAAGCCATTGAGAAGGAGTACAATATCAGATCGTTTCCCAACGTCTTCTTTGACTATCCATTCGTCGATGCGTATGGGCTGCATCGTCCCGACCTTCTCCACATGATGTACCTCGGGATGATCCGCCACATTATGGAATGGATTGAGTCTTTCCTGCGTTTTCACAGTAGACTGGGAGACTTTGACGCCATCTGGAGGACCATCCCCAGGTATACCAGCCAGCGTAACTTCAACAAGCCATACCGACAAATCACACAGCTGCAGGGCAGGGACTACCGGTATATTGGCAAGATAATATATCCGGTCCTCGCGGCATCACTCAACAACCCGCACCCATCGCAGAGAAAGCCCTTTCGAGATGCGATACAGTGCACAAGAGCTCTTGTCTCCTTTGGCTTCACTGCCCAGTACCGCTGGCAAGACGAAACAACCATTGGGAACCTCCAAACTTACCTCCGGGACTTCCATCGCCACAAGCACGTGTTTCTCAGGTTCCGCAAGACGAAGAGCACTAAAGCGCTAGCACAGAGGAAGAAAGCCGAGGTCAAGGATGCGATGGACGCAGAGTTTAGCCGGGAAGACCAGGAACTGCTCGATCGTGGGGAACATCTCACGGCCCAACGCAGGACAGAAAGGAAAAGAGCTCAGCAGAAGGCCATGAAAGAAGCTTACGACAAGGTGATTTCCGACGGTGGCGACTTCGACTTCGTCAAGATTCATCTGCTCGCGCACTTTGAGGAGGCCATCCGGGCAATTGGGAATCTCCCATCGCACAGCTCAGATTGCTCGGAGAAATGCCACAAGATCATGCTGAAAGACGCGATGCCACACTGCAACTACGTCACGGTGTTCCAGAAACAGATCCTCAATTACAATGACCGCCTGCACTCACTGAATCTCCGCGCGCTCAACCTGCAGCAACTCGTCCAAGAGAACCGCGATATATGCCCTGCTGATGTACAACATGAACTTGGCTTGTATCGTCGCAGAGATAGGATCATGATCAACAAGCTCAACCGACAAAACCGTCCCATCCACGGGAACATACCAGTACATTTCACACTCGACAGCCAATCCTCCCCGAGACATACCCTCAGAGCCCCACTCAGACGTGCTTTTTTCGTGAGCCAGGTGCAACTTGCAGACCATAATTTCTCACTTGCGGAATACTTGAGTAGATTCCTAGCCAGCTTCTATAGCCGCACAGATATTTCCCTCGAAGAACTAGAAAGATGGGAAGGACAACAGTTCAAGTCAGTCACCGTACCGACTCCACTCTACCAACCGTTCGGCGGGCAAGAATACACAATTCACAAGGTTCGATGTACAGTGAAACAGCCATTCCATGGTCGACCGGTCAATGACTGGGTTTGGGTGCGCAGAGATTCAACAGTTGATCCGGAAGATGATCTTCAAGGTTTCCGAGCTGCACAGATGGTACGAATATACAAGTTCAAGGATCCAGAGAATCGTAGGATCCTCTGCACGCTCGTCCGGTACCTTTGCCCCATGCACGGGAAGAACTTGGAGCCACTATCGGGGTTGCTGAGTTTCACAGAAAGATCATTCTCCAAGAACACTATCGACCTCGAGATCGTACCGATTGGGTCAATATGGTCGCTAGCCCACCTTATCCGGATCCCCCGGACAACCCACTACTATGCAAACCCTACAACTGACCAGATGACGTTCAATACATTTTACCCGCACAACGAGGAAGATGAGGAAGATCAAGAAGACCAGGGAGATCAGGAGATGGACGACCAGGAAATGGACGACCAGGAGATGGGAGATGAACCCGGGGATGAAGCCGAGGATGAACCTGAGGGCAGCGACGAAAGCGACGAAAACGACGAAAGCGACGAAAGCGATGAGGATTCAAATGTAAGTGAAGGATACTACTAAATAGAATGCAGACCAACCTGAAGATGAACCCCAGAATATACCCGACGAAAGCGACTAAACTGGTGAAGATTCAGACTAATAGATAGAAGCCATAGATGGTTAATGTACGTATCATGAAATGAGATCTAGAGTGAAATGGCAAAAAGAAGGTGATACGCTGAAAGAATCGCCGGCGGAAAATCATGAAATGAGATCCAGCGTGAAATGGGCAGAAAGGAAGGATATATGCTGAAAGCATCGCCGGCAGGAAATCGCGAAGTGAGATCCAGAGTGAAATGAAATCTGCACCCAAATCCGCCACGGAATGGCTGCCACTGCGAAAGACGCAGAAAGTAGACAAAAACTCGAACCAGAAAGAGTCGTGAAAGGAAATCCGCAGCGAAAGCTAACTGAAAGAAGCTGAAAGCACGAAAGAGCGCTGCGCTTTCAGCAACTTTCAAAGTACGCTCGGGTTTCGCGATGACTGGAACTTATGTGTTGACGCTGACGAGACAGAGGCGGCAGATGACGACACCAAGACGGCTGTGAGGAAGCGCAAGAAGGCAACGGTTATGCCTGAAGGCGAGCACATCTTCTATCTTTTATACGGCATTCCTAACAACCACGATTGGAAGATCTTCCTGGAGTTCATGGAGGGTAAGGAAGCTGAAGACACAATGTGGCCTAGCGATGTCATTACCAAGATGCAGGAGCGTGAGGAAAAGCTCAAGCAGGAAAAGGGCCTTGGTCACGATACCCTACTCTTTGCAAAGAAAGGGAAAGGCAAAGAGAAAGGCAAGGGCAATGGCAAGGATAAGAAAGGAAAGGGCAAGTCAGACAACAAGAAAGATAAGAAGTCTTCAGGATCTAGCGAAATGATCTGTCACTATTGCCAAAATAAAGGCCATATTATCAGAGAGTGTCCAAGCAAGAAGCGTGGAGAGAAAGCCGCACCGAAGCCTGAAGAGAAAAAGGATACTGCGGTAGCCGCGGCGACGACGACTGTTGACAACTTTTGGATGGCTGCAGATTTGGATGTGCCAATGTCGGCCTATGATTCCACGCACAACAGTAGCCGGGCCGCTTGGTCGGGGAGCACTAGTTTGATATGGCTTCGACAGAGAAGTTGAGGATGTTCACGTTACCTAGGCTGGTATAGTCGACGGAGACGAGTTGGGTGGTGAGGGAACCGGGGGCGAGGACGGAAGCTAGGGGAATAAGCCTAGGCGCCGTTAGTGGGATATGTGTCGACGGTAGTTGACTGGTGTCACTCGGGCATCCAGCCGACGGACCTTGAGCCGTAGCTTAGGCTCCGGGTACTTCCGAGTTCGTAAAGAACGCAAACCCAACCCCAATCCGGTTCATCATCAACTGATTCCTTGCCAGCTCGCCGTTGAGGTATGAGTAAAACACATGGTGTGCGACCGAGCCCGCGCATCCGCACGGGAACACTAGTACCATGTCGTCAGAGCATATCAATGCAGCCCAGCGGTCCATCTCGTGAACAGGTCCTTCGGCCACAAAGGTCTGAGTCGCGACTTGGATGAACGGGTATCTGGCCTCGATGACAATGTCTTGCGACGGATCTCGCGTTTCGGGGCGATCGGGGGAGTATTCGAACGGGCGAGATGAAGGATTGGGGCTCGTCGTCAAGACAAAGTGTACGGACTAGGCTGCCCTGGGTATAGTTATAGCGATCGTCGTCGGTTCCGCCGCTTCGGTTCGACATTGTGGGGATAGCGTTCGCCGATGAATGGGTTTTCGCGGGGTAGAGGAATATTAATCGGTGTGGTGGTGGCGACTGATTCCCCGATAGTGTGGGATCCAACCTGGCATGGGTATCACATGAATTCCGAGGACTTTTATGGGACACGCGATCACGTGGCTTACCATCTTAGTCCTTGAGTCTCCTTTTCTCCTCTCTTTTTGAGATACTAGAATCTAGACGTGTTTCCACCTCTACGCGCGAGTACTTGTCATTACCCCCATTAATATACACTGAAGATCCAAGTACCAATTGCAGAGCTGATACAATCCATCGCAATCGTGTACTTATCTTGAAATGTAGAAATATGAAATTTTCTTTTACGAAGAAAATATAATAATAGTTCTACTAAAGCAATTTGATAGAGTGGAAAGGTCGTCACAACAGCAGAAAGAGTTTTTTCAGGTCAATTCTGTGCGCACAACTGTACTCATGCTCGTTGTTTGCGTTCCGAACATTCCCCAATCTGCGTAGAGAGTTAACAAATAGAAAATGCCCCCAGAGCCTAGCTCGCCTTCACAAACCGCAAAATTGTTGCACATATCAGCAGGTATGTATTGTCGCAAAATTAAGCAATTACCATGGAAATTGCTTCGATTTCCCTACCCAAAACAAGCGAAAACACTAAAATGAGTGTTGACGTGAGTCACGTCAACACTCATTTTATGGAATCATTGTTGATTCCTCGATCTCTGGATGTCCTTGCTGACTCTACTTCATGTTGACTCGGGAATGGCCTACAAGCTGATGGAAGACCATCGCAGTTACTAGGAAGGACTAGACAGTGGTTGGTAGAGTCATTGAAGATACTAGATGCACTAGAGTGGTCACGTGACTGGATGCTGGGTTTTACCCTGCTGCCCAATGGCCATATATGTATTAGTCTCTCCTTTTCCCCTTTCCTTCTTCTTGATGTGAACACTTAGACAATTGAAGAGTTGCCACCTCTACGCGAGTACGTGTCAACAATGAAGAGGCTGGACGATATGGGGCCCCGATGGACCGGCGGGCGGGCGGATTGTTGCCACACCTGCGGCCATTAGTGTCCATACAATTTCAGGACAGCAAGGCATATCGAGTCTCTGTGATTAGCTAGAGATGAAACCAACTGAACCTCCACACAAAGCTACCCTGACACTGCCAAATACGGGGTGATGAGAAGAAGCTCATGGAGCGCTGCTCGTGCTGGAATAAAGTTAAAGTCTAACCCCGCTCCCACACACAGCCACCTCTGTGTTGAACGATAATCAGATCGTTCTCTACAGGTTTGTTGGTGGTGACTCTGGGAATTGTGCGGAAATAGAGATTGTAGATGAAAGAAGCTGCTTTTTCTATCCACAAATGATGCCTTGGCATCATGTTTAATGGTTTAAAGGCAGTGTTACCCTTACAAGCTGGAACTTAGTAATTTGTTGCACTACTGGTTTGGGCAGAGGATCTGCCAATTAAATCAATTTCACAGCGGAGTTTCGCAACCTCGATAGCTGTCTGACTTTGGAGCGCACCAACGAACTTCAATCTTTCTTACTGTTAGCTATTGCAACATATTTCCCCAATCCGATCGGGTAGGGGATAGGGTCCTTTTGGTGATGGCTTGTCATTGAAAGGCACAGGTAGAAAAGCACACTGCACTGGCAGCTGTAAGAAATAACCGATTTAGAGTACTTTTGGTATGACTATAAACAGCAAAGTATTTCCCAAAAGTCACGAGACGAAAGGGCAGACCACGGAAAGTATATCTGCTTCCAAAGCGGCATGAAAGCGTGTTTTAGTATCTTTGATGCTTTTATTTCCATAAAATAGGTGGCTTTACATTTTTTGTTTGTATGGGCAAACGACATAAATAGCACATTTCCGATTCTGTTAGACGGGATTGAGCTTGATTTTTCGCAAATCCTGACCTCATCGCTATCTGCACAGTATTTAATATGTACATACTATTATGCATCCGATGTCAGCCACTACCGCTAGTGCTTTCAGATGAACGTGAGGATTGAATGATTGGGATTAGATCATAATTGTCACGGGAATTTCGTCTTTGTCGAATTGTTCCAACGATAGGGGAGATCTGTGTGCTTCGACTATGATACAGAGAGAAGAGAAGGAGAAAGACTCGAGATATATGTTCTAGTCCATTCACCCAGTGTTGACTAAAGATTTGGCCCGAAAGGCCTACGAGTTTCTAGAAGGCCAGTGAAGCTGCTGGAATGAACTAGAGAGTGATTGCTAATGATTGCTAAGTCGCCAAGTAGACTCATACATGATGAGTCACTCGCCACCTGCATAGCCACTGATGATTTGTAATGTATGTTCGCGATGGTTTCTCCGCGGAACCTCAGTTTTCCTTGTGTATATAAAGCATAGATTTCTCCTGTAGTTAGAGAGAATAGACAGACAGATTAGATCTTCTCCTCCTACCCTCAAGATCGTCTCAACACCCAGGCGGATCCTCCGTGGAGAAACCATCGTGAAGATACATTACAAATCAACCAGTTGCTACTGTGAGAACTAGAATGAGGTCGTTGATTCTGGAAGTTTCCAAGAAGTCGCCGAGTAGACTCATACACAATTAGTCACTCGCCACTCGCCACCCGCCACTACCTCAGTATCGAGATCACCGAACCTCGGATTCTCCAGGCTCTCTCTCTAGTATATAAAGGCATGGATTCTCCCTGTAGATAGTTCAATAGATTTTGTCTGCACCATACATTTCAACACCAGTGGCTATGCAAGTGGTGAGTGACTAACCATGTATGAGTCTACATCGTGACTCAGACTATTAGCTACCACTCTCTAGTCCATTCCAGCAGCTTCACTGGCCATCTAGAAACTCGTAGGCCTTTCGGGCTAAATCCTGTGTCAACATGGGGAGGAAAAGGCAGAGGAAGAGGGCAATGAGGAGGAGGGAAATGAGGAAGATGAGCCGGTTTCAAACGATGACATGGAGCATAGTGTAATTGTAGTTGTGCTAGAACATCTAAGACGTAGCCGATCGTAGGGATCACGATGATGTATAGAGTATTTAGAATTTTTGATTGACTAACTGGTCAGTTCACGGAGGTGGGGTACGGACTCAGCGAACGAACCAGTCAGTTGACGGCAGGTGGGCCGTGAACTGACTGGGTACTCCGCGGAGGAACCGCCTCCATGAATGGACTAGAGCAATATATATAAGTGAGACCTCGGGTAAATCTTCAGGAGTGCCGGTGCCACCCTTGCCACCCTTGCCACTTGCCACCGGATATCCCTGCAACACAAATTGTTACATATAGTTTACAAATTGTTACAAGTCAGCCTCTGTAGGGCCGGCCTTCGTAGGGCATAGAACATGCAAGTACGGGCTTATGATATTCAGCCGTATCCATAGATAGATGAGCGTATGCATCTGTACACAGTTCTTCTGTAAATATATATAGCCTTAGTAACCTCGATAGATACATCAATCTATCAAGCATCTATTATAACAAGTTATGAGCCTGGCGGCCGCCTTCACCTAAATATATTTTTACCTACCCGTATTCAAAAGTCGCCTCAATACATCGGGTACTCAACAGTATCTTCACTTCGATGTCAGGTCACAAGTCACTTGCACTATGTCTCCTGCTCTTTCTAATTCAATCAACTTCTCCCACAATCACAATCACTAAACCCTCCAATCAAAAAACACTAAGACATCTACACATAACCTCCCCTCTCTGTATTATCGTAGGTCTATCAACTCAGTGACAGTCGGTCGACGGATCATTATCGCAGTGGTGCAACATCGTCATCGGGATGGAACAACGTCACAATCATAATGTTCGTTCGTTCAGTGACGGATCATCGTTGTGTAATAACGGAACGTCGTTGTCTGAGTAGCAGCAAAACCCGCGAGGATTCACCACAATCGGTCCTGAATGTTTCCGGGCCCTCTACATCGCTTTCTACTCACTGTACTGTGGTTAATAGCGGTCTAAGTATCGATGCCCAATGATATGATAAAAAATGGGTGGATATTGAATGGTGTTAGTTTCCCTGTGACATACTGAGTATTTCCAAGGGATTGAGGCCTTCAATATTCTGAGTGGAGGATAATGTTATACTGACGATATATGATATTATGGGTCGGGGGATGCCAAGCCAAATAACAATACTAAAGACGAGAGCAAGACAGGGACGGGTTGTACAATGACTGCGTTACCTGTAAATGAGGGCAGTATAGCTGGTAGTTAAAATTTAGTCATGGAATATATGGGTAACATGGGCTATGTGGAAATTTTAGAAGTGGTAGAGCTGTTAGTAGTAGGGTGGCAGAATCTAGATTGACGTGCTGACACTAGCTATAAATCCTGTTAACCTGTAAGGTCCACGTGGCGAGATTCTAGTACAGACCGTGGGATCCTGCAAATCTAAAATTTGGGGTTGGGAATCCTCTTCGGTTTAGGCAACTAATAGCGTAATTGACTGTAGATGTATTAGCACCTGTGCGGCAAAGAGTGGGGATTCTCACTTAGATTTGCCGGGGCCCACAGTCTCCAGAGAAGTGCAGAGGTGCTGATGATTATATATCTCGATCCTCATTATCAAAACATCTGAGGTTCGATTAGTGACAGTTCGGGATGGAAGCACCGATCATGCAGTGAGGTCAACCGTCCCGTCGGACGGCTGGGGACGGTGGGCCGTTCGAGATTTCCTCAGGACGGACGGGACGACACCAAGGTCGTCCGTCCCGTCCTTACTCCACAATGACGGCATGACGGCCGGGGACTTGCTGGGGCCGGTGACTTCACCGTTCCCGGTAGTCATCCACCGTCCCCGGCCGACAACGGGCGGTTACAGTATAAGTTTAGATGAAATCAAAAATAGCCCTGAGAGTGCGTAGTAAGAGATATAAATGGACCCGGGGTACCGTGACACATGTATCTAACTACAGTGCTATAGGATGAGTAGGTGCAAATGATGCGTATATAAAGATTGAAGATACACATGCGCATGCTACGAATTTGTTATGTACTCTGAGCAGGATCCATGGATATCCATAGATGACAGCCGGGGGACGGCACTGATGTGTCCCCGGCCGTCTTTGCCGTCCGTCCCCGTCCACAATCAAAAAGACGGCACCGTTTTCGTCCTTAGTGATCACAGCTCATCACCTTGCATGCGTGGTGGATCATGCGTGGTGGATAACAGCAACATGTTTCGTTCCCAGAATCTCCTACAGCACATGTATATATACAAGGGCAAGAAGTTTTTTGATATTTTTAGATGAGTCAATGCGCTCAATGACAGACAATCTGAAAAACATACTGGGATTACCGGTGTTAATACCCACCCAAGCGCCATCAACCCAACATTGCGGTCTTCTATAGAATCTCGTTTCACTCGCTAGTGCTTTCCAAGATTCAGTGATTAGCTTTTTAGGTATGACAATGCCAAAAGTTGATTGATGAGAGTCTCATGTAATACAGATCGCCGTTGGGTTGTCCTAGATCTCATATAAGCTGATTTAATTACCAGGAACGAAGTTAATCGAGTTGGAAAAATGTAGTTCTTGCAAGTCGGGTTAGGGGTAAAGCAGTCCCCTGACCCCTTCAACACTATGATACGTTTATCCTGATAAGCCAGCTTGCGTTCATCTGCAAAATCCCACATCTTTTCCATACAATATTTTGTGGTTAATTGTTTGGGATAAAAGACGGCGAAAAAAGACGCATTAGGAATAGCGAAAACCGTTTTAATATGGAATCGGTTAGGCGCTCTTGCGCTCATTAATGCTAAAATCAATACCTTGTAATCTCACGCACATCATGCATAATACTCTACATGACATGATTACCGAGTGATATTGCCAGTTATCCTCAATTCAACTGCTAATCAAACTTGGAATCCTTAGAGATTCTGCCCCCGAATTCGGGCTCCACCTTGAGCCATGATTTATATTACTGACCAATCTATCCGAAAAAAAAAAACACTCACAAAACCCTCACACAAATCACCGCTGTATATGTGCAATGCCGAATTGAGTTCGGCAGCTGCAGAGATCGGTGGATCTGAATAACCCGTTGACCATCCAGCACGGATAGCTATCAGAGACCCTGCATTGCTCTATTCTAAAAACCGTAAGCCCCAGCAATTCTAAGTGAGAAATCCCACTCTTTACCGTACAGGTGCTAGTAGATCTACAGTCGATTGCGCTATTAGTTGCCTAAACCGACGAGAATTCTCGAACCCAGTTTTAGGTTTGTTGGATCCCACGGTCTGTACCAGGATTCCGCTACGTGGACCTCAAAGGCCAATAGGGCTTGCAGCTAGCAACAGCACGTCAATTTAGAGTCTGTTACAGGATTGCCTTGCGTCTTGTAGGGATACGGCCACTAATGCTTCGGTAAAGATGAGGCGATTGGACGGAACTAGTCGACTTGCGGGGAACACGACGGCGATCCGTCAAAATTCTCACACCTTTCAAAGCGACCCCACAAATAGCCGTGTTATTGTACTCGTATTGCATTCAGTCACAAAGCAGCTATAGCATGTCTACCTACCGACTCCTCTTCTGTTTCCGATGCATCTAGTATGGCGTAGCTCCTCATCAGTCTAAGTGGCACCATCTTAATCTCCTACCCCTCCGGTAAATGACCGTGTACCACTGAGGCCTTTTGCTAGCTCTCCAAGTTATAGATTTATTGAGGTATAAGGATTTTAATGACATGGAGAGAATACCGAATGCCGAGAATGCCGAGCGAAATATCCATATCATGATGTATTTAATACCTATCTCATGAAGATATAAAAGAACTATCAATTCCTTCACCAGCGGCGTGGTAAGCACAGTTGTCAATCACATTCTGAATCCTCTTGTCTTCTTTCGCACCTCCCTCGACGTTTTATCATCCGCTCTTCAACAATGCAGCTTTACTCCTTGCTTGCCCTCCTCACCGCCGGCCTGGCCCTTTCGTCGCCGATTGTCGTCGATAAGCGTGACGAAGGAGCTCTCGAAGTATGTAGACGGCTCCAACTTTGATACATTGCAAGTTCCCTCCACTGATGATATCGCTGGAAAGGCCCGCAATAAGTACGGTCCAAACCCGGATCTTGATTTAGATCGCCGCAACAAATACGGCCCCAACCCCGATCTGGATCTGGAACGCCGCAACAAATACGGTCCTAATCCCGATCTGGATCTCGAACGTCGCAACAAATACGGTCCTAATCCCGATCTGGATCTCGAACGTCGCAACAAATACGGCCCAAACCCGGATCTGGATCTGGAACGTCGCAACAAATACGGTCCTAATCCCGATCTGGATCTCGAACGTCGCAACAAATACGGTCCTAATCCCGATCTGGATCTCGAACGTCGCAACAAATACGGCCCAAACCCGGATCTGGATCTGGAACGTCGCAACAAATACGGTCCTAATCCCGATCTGGATCTCGAACGTCGCAACAAATACGGCCCCAACCCCGATCTGGATCTGGAACGCCGCAACAAGTACGGTCCTAACCCGGATCTTGATTTGGATCGCCGCAACAAATACGGCCCAAACCCCGATCTGGATCTGGAACGCCGCAACAAGTACGGCCCAAACCCGGATCTTGAGTTGCTACAATAAATACGACCGGAACCCAAATCTGAAAGTAGGTTGACAACCCCCCCGCTTGCGTAATGTTGTAACTGTTGATTTTCTGGAGGTCCGTGCTCTCGTGGCGGATATCGATGAGGCCGAGTAATGGGATTGCAAGGACGATGGCGGGAAGGCACATGGGGTGTGAGATGTCTCTGGATGTAATTGGGTGGAACTTGTCTTATGTTGCAGATGATCGTATATCTGGCACTGCCGGCAGTGTCATGCCAGGAAATATATGCATGAATATATATTGACCATAAATTCTTACTGGCGAGATTCCTTATCCGTTGGTAGGTCATGTCGGGACCTATTAAGTTTGTGAAGGACTGTGGGCGGTTCATGGAGGGGCTCAAACTATATGGATATGTTAGAAGGTTGAAATCAAAGTGTCGGAAAATTCGTAATGTGTCATCTGTCGGCGACCTATATGGTCGGGCAAGTGGATTGGCACGGACATCTGTTTTTTGTTTTAATCATACTGTGTTCACTCTAATTAGAGTATGACAGGACCCATTTTCCCCTCCGCCTCCGGGCAAGCCGGCTAGGTGACGGAGATCCCCTACCACTACCCTTTCCCATCTGACAAAAGAAACAAGCAAAATTGTCCTACTACCACTTTCCGAATTCGGTTAATTTGCGCTAATGCATGCAGCGGGACGGGCCGCAGTGCAGCGACAAAACATGAGGCTGAAAATTATTCACATAGACTCGAGTTGATGGTGTCCATAGTCCAAAATCAAACCAACACTGCACCATCCACATATGCGCAATACAATTTTTATATCTCCGTCGTAGTGCTGTAATTGCGGGCCATGGCCAGGAACAGTTAAAGTATGGGGATACGGGTGTGCATTGGAGTGGGGTACGAGGACTTTTGCGGTGCAACAGTGCAACAGTAACTATATCGGCGTCCGCACCATCCCCTCATTGACTCAGTGTCATGCAATACTGTGTTGAATTACAATACAATACATGTTGAACCCCCTGGGGCAGCGCGGTTTTGGATATAGTACTTCCACCGATAGGATCGCGGCGATACTTGAACGTAAGGACGGAACAATTTGATAAATCGTTCTGATCCTAATGTGCCCTCAGTCAGATAGCGACAGTTCAACCGTATGGACATGTAGAATTGGTATGTTGTTCAAAAATCCCATTTCAACGTCGCCAGTCTGTGATACACCATGCGGACTTGCATAGGTTGCATAGGTATCTTTATGCCATGGCTCTGCGGTGTGCAAGGACCGTTGTGGCTATTGCAGCAATACATTAAAATTGAAAAGGTACCGGATCTACTCTGGTGCATAAGACACCTTGAATAGGTGCAATGATTACATCGCCCTGCAGTCCATCATGTCAAGTGGATACCCGCAATAAGATGATATGATATACTAACCCGAGCCTGTGGGCAGATATCAAAACTCCGACGAAGGAGCCTTCAGTCGCGTTAGGAGTTGGCAGCAGAGGTAAGCTTGGGTCTGATTCTGTAAGTCTATCGACGTCAACACTACCGAGCCAGGGACACCAGTGACGGCCTGGGAGCTGGTAGCAGAAATACGGCTCGGTACTAATAGAGCCTTAAGTCCTAAGCCCTGACCTTACAACGCTAGAGAGCTTTGTAATGCTTATAATAGCTCAAAAATCCATATACGTGGTGTCTAGATGAATGACACTCAACGGTAAAAATTAGAAGGCTAAACGTAGACGAGATGAAAATCGAGACTTCTGGGCTGGGTCTTAATAGTTAGAGTATAGGGAAAAAGGGATTCCATGTTCCGGATGTTGAGTGAAGTTCGGCCGAAGGAGTTCCTGTGATTGCCGGAGGTGCTAAGTATAGAGATCTGGTATCAGTGGTGGAGTTATTTCGACCGAGTGGCTAGTTCCAGATGTGAGCTCAATGAAGCCTAGCTCTACAGCTCTACATGAGATAGCACTCGGGTCTCTGGGTTAGGTGTGCTTTTCCTTCGTATATAAGCTAGCTACTTTCTCTTCTCTTTGTACGGTAGACAATTCAGTACATTCGTTCTTCCTCTCTGATTTGCTCTCAACACCGGAAAGAAAGGATGCAAGCGTTGGTAGTATTCCATCAAACACGCATTCTCAATTATGCGTCACTTGGTTCTCAACTCATAAGGTCCCATGTAGATGCAAGTATTCCATTTATATTTTTGCATGCCCAGGCCTTTGTCAGGCGAAACAGTGGGAACTAAATTCCAGGTTTCAGCAGAGCTATTGGAACAGCTTGTATTTTATTTATTCGAAATACTACCCACGTGCTATCCTCGGAATACATCATCTTATTTGACAGCACGCTATATTCCAAATCCGCCACGGAGATTCCCGAAAACAGATCCAACCCTTGCCAATACACCGGATTAAAGTTCAACCTGATGAGGCAAAGGTTTACGGGCAAGCACTTGATAATTGTGAAGGAGTTTGTTACTGTAAGGTCTAGAGCCATGTCTAGACCTTACAGTAACAATTTTGTTGCATATATAGAGCTAGCCGTAAGGTGAGCTGATGGTAGGGCATCCGGTAGGGCATAAGACGCACAACTCTCTTGTATATATCATCTATCATTCTGTACCATAATCATTCTCCTCCCTCTCTGTACCCTGTCTATGCACACGGTTCTCCCCATATCGTAACAGGTTTGGCTTTGCGTCAAGCAATTTCTCTTCTGTTACAGTCAGCGTGAAGAAAAAGGAAAGGAAACCAAAAGTAACCAAAGGCAAAATCATAACTGTAAAAAAGAAATTCTTCTAATATTCCACATGCGTTGTCCACTATCGTGGTAGGCAACAAATCGCCTCCCCAGGATTAAACAATTGAAGCATCCGCCTTATCGTAATAAAGAACCATGAGAATTTGTCTGAAACAGGTGGAAAAGGGAAAACAAGAAAGGGAAAAAAGCGACAATCATGAATAGGTAATATTCCCCATTCGGCTCAAAAATATTCAATATCAGGAGGTAGGTACTGCTTATATGCCCCAATCGTTTCGTCTCATTTACTAGTGCGGCCACCAATTCATCCAAGATTAACCGGCATAAGCACCAACAGAAAGTGACCGCACACCCAGACATGATTCAACCATCAAATACTATAATGTGTATAAAGGATCAAACAGCGATATCTGATTATAGTCAGACACATCCGAACTGAGCCCTGATTACTGGCTGGCAATTATGAACAGACAAGACTGGTTTCCAACTTGTGAATTGTGAACTTGTACATTTGGGGGAGTCAAAGGGATGTCAATTTCCCATCTAAATTCACCTGCGTGATTCCAGTTTCATTACCCTTGTCACCATTGAGAGGGCATTCCTAGTACTCTACCGTATGTTCCTATCCCCGTTGATTACAGTTCGTCCAAACCGAACACTCATTGATTACAGATTACAATTGTGGAATATTAACAAACAGAACACCCCTTAATTACTGATCACGTTCATTCCTTTATGCATGGTATAGTACACCAAAATCACCAAAATCACCAACAGGCCACCCGTTCCAACCGTCACCCAGTGATCTCAAAAATTCAGCCGGATTATAGTTCAGACTGAAGCTATCGGTCTCCGGCTAGTTGAGACCGCGGACCGCTATGGCAAGGCAGAATTAAGCTGGACATGACGACTAGTCTGCATTAACAGTTCTAATTGTGAGTTCACCAATGGTTGTAATACGTAATTTAGGTCCGTGGTGGCTAATGATGACGTCTACAAGGCAAAATAAGGTTCGCCCAAAGGTACTAATTAGACACTGTTGTGTTTGCCCTCGCACCATCGTAACCTTCTTTTACCTCTACCTACCAAGGATGTGTACGGTCAGCAGCGGACTTTCTACTTTATGCAGCAGTCAATTTCGTTCGATAAGCGGTGCCAGGAATGAAGAATCTGCCCCACCACCTTCAGGTAACCAAATCCTGAGCACCATAGTTGTGGCGAACCCACAGTAACACAGCAGGTTTTTGAGTGACCTAAGCACCAAGAGCGGAGCCCAGATGAGTGTCTGAAATCAATGATGCGAAATGGTCTGTTAGTTTTTGAGTGTGCAGATCGGGCAGTCACCTACATGCGAGACCTCTGTGAACTCTTACGAATTGAAGTAGCCGTGTGTTTAGCTTCGGGGGATGATGACCTAGTTAATGAGGAAGAGACTGAGCGCTGTACATAATGTCCAATTTCTTGTTTTTATTTGCTTAACTAGTTAAACTAGTTTTTACAGTATAATCTAGTTCGCAATAGGCCTGTGGGCTGAAGAGTAGTTTAGTTTAGCCCTCGCCACCTTGTTGACTATTCCGGGCCGAACTGAATTTTTGCGATCACTGCCGTCACCCCACCCCCTGAAGATATCATATACCTCCGACAACCACCCACACCTCTGCTTGGTTTCGCCAAGCCACCTTTCATCCAATCAAATCGATTATCTTCAGAACTCTTAGGCTTTGGAGTTCAGCTATTCTGCTAGAATAGTCTTTAGAAGTGCCAAAAAACATGTCTTTTCCTGGGAATCTTAATGCCTCCCAGGCCTCGCAAGCGTCTACCGATTATGGGTCCTTTCCTACTCAAGTTCCCACTTATCAACCCTACGATGGAGATGAAGTTATGAATCTCCCAATTCCCCCCAACGTACACGTTATCAGTGCAAGCATGCCCTCTCAGGACAGCCAGATAAAATTAGAAAATCCGTCCCAAGACAGGCACTTGGAGACACAAGACACATCTACGACACGCCCAACATGCCAGGAACATGCCAAGTTCCTACATGGAATATGCGGAAATCCACCTAGAACCATCCACGGTGAGGATGGCGGCAGAGGGTGAAAAGTTGACGATCAGGAAATGTCAGAGTCAGAGACCGACCCTCTCCTCTCTCCTCCATCGAAAGCACTCCCAGGCAGAAGCCTCGCTCGAAATCCCCGGCACTCCGATGGGACACCTCGGAGCCCACTCAGAGCAAGCTAGGGGCGCCCTGGCACAAAGATTGCAGCAAGCCTCGTCCTACAGCATAGTGGTAGAAACCCAGCTGGAGGGGGGAATGGATTTGACCCTGAAAAATCAGAACACGGAGGGTGACGATTGGGATAACGAATGCCACGAGAACGAAAGTGACAAAGAAATGAAGTCACCAACCACGCTAGCCTATGAGAGGAAGGCGAGTGTCAAGCCAAGACAACCAATAAGGTTTCCCACCACACCACGCAAGCCAGAGCAGGCCCCAACTGGCACAGTCAGTGGGAAGATCAGCCCAATCACGATCAGAAAGAGAAGATCGAAGAATTGATTGGCAAAGTCGACAATATCATAAAATGGCAAGAGAAGGCGATCCAATTGGCAGAAGGAGAAAAAGCCGAGTGGGGGGCACTCAGAGATTGGGTGGTACTGAGAACAGAGGAAGAAGGCAGAGCCAAGGAGCATAGGATGGTAATGTCGAGCTGGAAAATGGTGATGGACGCCAGGTATATCAAACCAAAGTGGCAGATGCAGGAAATGAATGACAAGCTCAATCGAATCCTTGTGTTCTGCGAAATGATTCAAAAAGAAGAAGAGGTGCCTGATGAGAAGAAAATGAATCAGATGGCAGACATGCTTTGCAACAGGATGTGCAGTTTTTTCGAATCAAAGCAGAAAGAGATGGACGAAAAGAAAGAAGAAACAAAAGAAGAGAAGAAAGTGATTCGCAGGCAAGTGCAGAAGGCCCTAGGAATCACAGATATGGAAATCGAAGTAAGCGAAGAACAGAGGGCCAGGGTGGAAGAGCAGGTGGAGGTGGCCCTGGAAATGGAAATTGACGGACAGGGCTTGGAGAATTCACAACATGCCCCAACGATTATGCCAGGAGGAACGAAGCCAGAGCCAGTGGCACTCGGGAACTCAACGGCAAAGGTACAGGCACCGGCACCACCAGCGGTACCGAGATTAATTCAGCTCAAAGGAAAGCGAAACCTATGCTAATTGCACCACCGAAACCCCAGGGAAGCAAGGCACCGGAAAACGACTCCAAGGGACTGAAGGCAGAACAGAAGAAGGAGGGGGAGCTAAGGGAGTGAAGGAGTCGCCCAGAGCACCCACACCACCACAGCAACAGCAGCCAAAAAAGCTAGAAGTTAAAAAGGTGACCTACACGGAGAAGTTGGCGGCGTCGGTAGCAGGACAAAACAAGAAGGACGAGGCGGGATTCCAGGTAGTAGGAAGACAGAAGGAGAAGAAAGAAGAAAAGAAGGAGGTGAGTGGCCTGGAACCCATACCCACTAACAAGAATACGCTGGAGAACAGGAGAGTCACGTGCAGGAGAAACAATGGCCTCCCAGTCTGTTTAAAGAAGGACACCGAAATCGTGTCTGAAGTTAACAGAGCACTCTGGGCACGACAGGTCCCAGCACACATTCGAATGACGGGAATCTCGATGAACATGAGAGGATCCATTACAGCGCTGGCCAGGGAAAATGCATCAGCAGACATGCTAATCGTATTGAGGGAAATTATCGTCACAGCGGCGAGAAAGATAGACCCGGGCATCATTGACATCGAAATGAATGAAACCTGGGAGAGAGTAAAAATGCAAGGAATCAACTTTGACCAGTACATGTCAAAGAGATCGGGAGGGCTGGAAAAGTTGAGAGAAGAAATCCACGCCGAAAACGAAGGAGTTGTTGTTCCCATGGCGATAAGATGGATGGGAAGAGTAGCGGATATTAAGGAAAAGAAAAGAAATGGAGAGAAACAGGCATCATCGGTGGTATTTGCTATCAAGGGGAAGAAGATGGCTCAGAGATGCTTGGAGAAAGGATTGAGAGCGGTGGGGGTGTGGCACGAAGTGGAACGTTACGTTAATTCGGGCCCAGGTACCTTCTGCGAAAACTGTTGCGGTTGGGGACACCATGTCTCAAAATGCGGAAGGCTAGGAATGGTCAGATGCATGTTGTGTGCGGGAACTCACAAGACGGAAGAACATCAGTGCGACGTGGTCGGTGCAAAGCCAAGAAGGGCCAGAACTGCAGCCACAACGCAAACAAGTGTGCGAACTGTACAGGGGAACACATCAACAAAAGCAACGAATGCCCCAAGCAACGCGAAGCCATAGCAAAGGCCCAAGAAGAATGCACAATCTGGAAGGACCGAAGCCAAATTAGAACGAACGAGGTCACCGGCCAACAGCAAAAGCAAAAGAACGAGAATGAAGCCAGAGAAGACGGAGCAGCCAGTACGAGGAAGCAGAAAAGAAGTTTGGAGGAGAGTTATCCGTCGATAAAGGAAATGAAAAAGAAGTTGAGGTGCAAGCCACGGCTACCCAGTCAGCACCAGAGAAGTCAATCACAGATACCCAATGGTAAAAATCTTACAACAGAACTGTGCGAGGAGCAGGGAGGGGACTTTGTTGGCGATTGAGAAGGGAATTGCAAGGTGGGCTGATTTGGTGGTAATGCAAGAGGCGCATCAAGAACGAGGGGATGAGTATCGAACCAGCCACCTGGGATATAAGTTCGTTACAGGACGAAGAACAATGACAGCAATCAGAATTGATACCCAGGTTATAATCGATAAAGTAGGGGATCTGGGCGGAGAGGGAGATATCCATGTTTTTGACGCCATCGACGAAAGAGAACAGAAAGTCAGGCTGGTCAGTGTGTACGATCAGCTCCGCCAGGTAAACAACATCCGATCGGCTACGAGACAAGCAAGGTCAGCAGATTGGGAAAAGATAATGAAGCCAAGAAATGTCGTACTGTGTGGAGATTGGAAAGCGCACAGCAAAGAATGGAACGACCGGTGCACTCAAAGGAGGAATGCAACCTTCCTAGTACAGTTAATCCAGAAATACGAGCTGCAGGTCATGAACGACGACGAAAATACATGCTATACCATGAGGGACGGCAATGTGACAGGGTCAATAATCGATGCACCCTTGCAAAAGGAGAGTGGGTAACGACCTCATGGTTGAACACTCACAGAGGACGAAGATGCAATCTGTCCGACCACATGATGATTCAGTTGTGTTGGGGGAGGAATGCTCAACAGGGTGGAACTAGCAGCAAAATAACAGGATGGAATATAGACAAGATGGAAGAGAAGGATTTGAAAGAAGCAAAGGAAATGTGGGGAAGGATAATGGAAGGAAGATCAATCTTGTTGGAAGAAAGCACAATACAAGAGCTGGAAGAGGAAGCAATCACGATTAGGGAAGCCCTAACGGAAGTACTGAATCAGAAAGCGAAGAAGCTCAGAGTGTGTGCAAGATCGAAGCGATGGTGGAACCACACGATAATGGAAAGAGGAAGATTTTGGGTTTCTGGAAAAGAGAAAGACGAGCAGGAAGATCAAGTGCAGCCGAAGTGAAGGAGGCTAGAAAAGATCTTCGAAGAACAATAAGGGCGGAGAAGAGAAACATGTGCAATACCTTTTGCAGCAGGCGGAAGATGATCAGGTATGGAGGGCATTAAGGTACACAGGTCAGAAAGGAGAAGAGACGGTTAAGGCCTTAGTAAACGAGAGAGGAGAGATGGTCACCTCTTGGAAAGAAAAGGCGGGTTAATAAAACAGATAGGATTCCCGAAGCCGCTAGAAGGGGTCACCCACAAACAAAGGGAGACGGAGGATTCACCTACCTGGAATACAAAGGAAGAGGTTCGCGCAGCAATCTTCGAGCAGAGTGTCAAGAAGGCAGCCGGACCAGACAGACTAAACTTCAAAGCGATCAGACTCTTATGGGAGTGGGACGAGGAGAGAATCATTGCTGTTGTTCAAACAGCGATACGACTTGGACATCATTCGAAGGAATGGCAGTCGGCAACAGGAGTGGTGATACCCAAACCAGGAAGATCCAATTATGATTTGGCCAAGGCGTACAGGGTCATCGTACTTCAAAATTGTTTGGGAAAGGTCGTCGAAAATGTAGTAGCAACAAAAATCATGGATGAGTGCGAAAGGAAACAACTACTCCATGATGGCCAGTATGGATGCAGAAAGAGGAGATCAGCAATCGATGCGGTAGGAAGAATGGTGCAAAAAGCAGAGGAGGCATGGGGGAAGAAGAGGATCGCAGCAGCATTGTTGATAAACGTGAAAGGAGCTTTCCCAAGCGTTGCGAGAGGAAACTTGATTGAGAGATTGGAAGACACGGGATTCGAAGCCGATGTGTGTCGGTGGGTGGAGGATTCATGTCAGACAGAAGAGTAGCCATGAGAATGGACGGCAGAGAGGAGAAGTTATAGAGGTCGCCACGGGGTTCCCCAAGGATCACTGGTCTCACCCATCCTGTTCGTCATATACATTTCAGAACTGTTCGAAAAAATAGAAAGAAGCATTGAAGGCACACTGGCTCTTTCCTTCGTTGACGATGTGGCCTGGGTGGTGGAAGGAGACGATGTCACCTAGTGTGTACAGAGGATGCAAAGGTGCGCAAGCGGAGCAAGAAGATGGGCAGAAGAGAATGCAGTTGAGTTCGACATCGGCAAGACAAGGCGATACTATTCTCCAAGAAACAAAATCATCAGAGATCCAATGTTAAGTTAAAAATTAGGATTGGAGAAAACAGAATCGCGTTCGAAGAAAAACCAACCAGGTGGCTAGAAGTACAGCTTGATCGAAAGCTAAGGTTCCAACACCATCATGAGGTCATTATGACAAAGCAAGAAAGACGCAAGCAGGGTTAAGAGCATAACGGGAAGTACGGACTAAATCCAGTGAACGCCAGAAAAATCCAACGGCTGCAGTTCCATCAATTGCCCTGTAAGGGTCAGAGCTATGGTGGGACAATCAAACAGGAAGGGAACAGGACCTGCAAAAGCTGGTTAACGAATCAGCAAGACGCACAACGGGATTTTCCGAACAACACCAGTCGTCCCCCTCATCAAGGAAGCAGGGTTCAGACCAGTGGCGTCTCTGCTCAACAACAGACGGAGATGATTCGCCAAACATTTAATCGAAATGCCAGACGGTCATAGGGGAGGACATATTATAGAAGGAGAAAGTGGCCTGGCAAAGAGACTAAGAACATGCCTTAATATAAAGGAAAGGTGGAACAAAACACCCTACTGGAATATGAGGTGAAAGCGGAAGCGAAAGTGGTCATATCCGAAAAGAAGCAGGCCCTGAAAGAGGCGAATGTTGTTAGCAGTGGGGATGGACTTGTCTACTGGACAGATAGATCAAGGTTTGATGACGGCAGAGCGGGATGTGCAGTGGCATGGAGAGAGCAAGAGGGGAAGAGTGGAGGAGTGAAAGATACCACCTAGGAACAAAGAAAGAAGTGTTTGACGCGGAGTGCTATGCTATCTCGGAGGCTGTGAGGATGGCGGCAAACAGGTCAGATTACGAGGAGGTCGCGAAGGTCACCATCTTCTCCGACTCCACTGCAGCGATAAAAAGGGTCCAGCACACCGGGCCCAGGACAGAGAATCGCCATAACGTCGATCGAGCACAACAACAAACTCTTCGCAAAGGGCATTCAGGTGGTGTATAGATGGGTGCCGGCCCACGAGGGTGTGGAAGGAAATGAAAAAGCAGATGAGGAAGCGAAGGCGGGAGCTCTGGAACAAGGGGGGGCCAAAGCAATAGCTGAAAGATATAAAGGAATGTCACTTGCGAGTATCCAGAGGAGGGTCACAGAAGCAAAGTGGATGGAAACCGAAGCATGGTGGAAAGCGAAACTCAACAAGAACACTGTCTATAGAATCAATAAGAAGAGAAGAATGGCAGCTGAGGCGAGTGTCGCGAGGAAATCGATTGCATCTAGGTATCTACAGCTAAAAGTGGGTCATGCACTCATGGCGGTTTACTTAGAAAGAATAAAAAAGAAGGAAAGTCAGGAGTGCTGGTGGTGCCAACACAAGAGACAGACGAGAGACCATCTTTTCAAGTGGTGCAGCAAATGGAAGAGACAGCAGGACGTTCTTTGGGAGAAGTTGAAGGTGAAGTGCAAGTGGAAAGAGGGAAGGACGAAGGTGCCAATGTCTCAGGTGTTTGATACGGACGAAGTCGTCAAGCCAGTGTTAGAGTTTCTAGCTGACACAGACATGGGAAGAGTAATGGGGGTGAGGGAAGGTGATGGTAGTACAGAGGCAGAGGAGGATGGGAGCAGCAGTGGGGATGAATAGGGAGGAGAGGTTTACAAGGGCAGAGGAGGGTGGAAGAATGTTGTTAACGCGTTTTCCTTTTGTCCGGTGGTAAATGGGGGGAAGGAGATCAGGAAGTACGACTTGGAAGCGGCTTTTTCGTCGTGGAAGTGCTTAGGATTAGGTTATATGCCATGGCCGCAAGCGGCCGAATGCAATATGATTACAAACAAACAAACAAACCCCCTGAAGATACCGGTTCATCACAAACCTACTTATCTCTAACAACAATTCGGCAAGATCCCCACCGCTCCAAAGCAGCGAGATATGCGCCACAACGTCCGTTCGAAAGGCATTGAGAACATAGGATTCCATTTCGTCACGTGAATGGAAGCATTGAAAACCCCGCAAATTCCGGCAGATGTTGCTAGTATCCCGCGATGTCGGATCCGCCATACATGCCCGAAGAGGCCGTGGCATTTTTGTTCCAAGAGACGGTACGGGTGGAATAAGCCGGGGATGTTGATGATTTGGTTCAGACTAAGACGGGGACAATGTGGATCTAAGACGTGGCCAGATGCGTGCATTGAGAATCCGAGAGGGTTGCGGTCTCTGTGCTGCTTCCATTCCAGTGATTATTCAGAGGTTGCCTGAATGGTATCATCGCCTTGGATTCCAGGATCCGCCGTTCCGGTTTGCCCCCCGGACTAATTATTAACTGATGTGAGAGTTAGCAAGAGACTATTAGTTCCAAAAACATCCCCTACCATTCGAAACCGACAAGGCTTGGAAAGTCTCCTGTGACAATTTCTTGTAAATGGTGCATCAGTTTTTCGGCGGTATTTACTGCGTGAATTTCGTGGATACTTGCTATTGCAGACCTGAGCAAGTTTTTGGCTAAGCCCAGGCTATCGGAATTCCTAGGTACATCGATACGGACAATAACCAACGGAACCATAACATCGATTGGTTTTCGCCACCAAACGGCGTATATCACGATTGCGTTTGTGACGAGAATCATGGTGTTGAATTCTAGTAATGTGATATACACACAACCCTTCCTTCCTGTGCCCGGTATATAGCACTAGAGTCCAACTAGCGTGCAAGCATGCAACGATTGTCGCCAATGCGGTAGCTTTACTCTTGTCTCGGATTTCATCGATGGAAAAGCACGCGAAATTCTCCATCAGGGAATCTTTCAGAAATGTCTTCAAATCCAGTGTCACAAACTTTATTTCCTTCTCTGTTGCAAACCCCCTCATTACTGCGCAGAACGCCTTATCCATTCCGATTGGGGTCGTGATGTATTCATTCATGACTTTTCAGAACCTCTAAGTGACAAGAAATTGATGCAACGTAACTGAAGCACTAGCTCCAGTGCGATCAATGCGATAAAGGCTATCAACAGTTTCGACATGAATCGGGTTACGGTGTAAACCGGTATTGTTCCTTTTTTTCCCCGAGGTTTGACGTTTAGGTGTGGTGCCGTCCATATACATATGATGATGGTGACGTCTCTATCACAGGACAACTAAATGGCCAATAAAAATGCCGACAAAACCAAGGAATTCGAGATGAACGGCGCACCCTGAGTGCCTTTAACTTGTTATGGTCTTTGTTTTGGCTGCTATTTACCCCTGAAATAATACTAGATCGGTTCAATTTTAACCAACATGCAATTCCCTTAACTTTTTTTAGGTTTCAAAATGTGACTTTGATCATTTATTTTCACTGAAGTGGAAGGAAGAAAAGTTTTGTTACTTAGCAATTTTGATTCGAATGAAATGAGATCAACAGCAAACAAACAAACAAAAAGAGGTATAAAAAATATGAAAAAGATCCATAAAATTGGAACCCTGCATCTGGCAACGTATAGGGGCATAAATATATGTATGTAGTCCCTGTAAAGACCTTTAACATCTCCTTACCCAAAATTTTTAGCACCTGAAAATTTGAGTTTGCCGCCGAAACATCACTACCCTATGTTGAAACGCTATGTCTATGGCCCTAAGGAGAAGTCAGTTTTGCTCAGAGTGGATAGCATGGGATACTAACCCTCGTCAACGTACTCAATACCTTCAATTGTACCAAAGATGAAGGAAATCCGCTGATCAAGGCAACATCCTTATCTTGTGGAGTACGAAGGAAAATATGAATCAATTGTTCATCCGATGACACGGAAAACTCCACTCCGGCTTCCAAAATTCCGGTGCTAGCATTGATAAACGAAGCGCCGGTTGGTTGGAGTGGTTGGGGTTTATGGTTATCTCTCTGAATCAAAAACAAGTGCTCGGCATTAGTGTAGTGAGACCGCAAGATGGTAATCATTTTTTTTGAATCTTCGGAATCAGCCGGCAATCGACATAGTATCGCCCCTAGATTCCCATTAGCATATAAGAAAGTGCCATGTTAGAATTATGGTAAACCTTTGCATAGCTGTTGGTGTTTATTGCTCGCAATAGAATCCGATTTGACTTCATCAATCCTAAGATAGAACAGCGACGAGATAAGTTTGTTCGAAATTACCGTTATCCACTCCGAGTTTTCGTGGCAGTACACCGTTGCAGCAGCTTCCATAGACTGCATATTCTTTACAGCGTCAAGTGGCGGGAGTGTTTTCCTATCGAATTCTACGTTAAGGCGAAAATATCGTTTAGATAGTGTTTCTTCATCGCATTGTCGACTTGTTAAAAAGTCTTCCCATATTTTCTCCGAGTTCAACGACTGTTTTGTCATGTGGGAGACAAACTCCGCAAGACTCGAGATGTAACCTAGATTCACCGGCTCTTGATCTTCTCTAATTCCACTCAACTCACGTTCGAACCCAGTCCCAATCGATAACATGATGTCAGGATGAGGATGTTCAGGCCATAATAATGATCGTTCTGTATCGGCAACAAACACGGGGTTGTTGTAATTCACGGCACCATCGACAAATTGTGCTCCACTAGCTGCACTAAAATGGGGTTTAAAATATCGGGGTGCCGCAGAGGTTGCACGCGCCCTATTTCGTTATTCAGCAGTAGCCATTGCATGGTGAAGATGCAAGAACTTACGCCTCCCAGATAGGCATCTCCTTCGATTTGTCTTTGCCCCGACAGAAGCTATACCTGCCGCCGCCGGCTTAGACAATGTCAGTCCAATCAGCTTCTCCAAGTGGGAAATGTAATGTTACCTTCATCGGCAATTTTACTGGGTCGGTTATAGTTCGTAACCAAGTATGCTGTGCCAAGCATTCCGGTCATTGTAACACCAACTTTAATCAGCCTCTGTCCATCGCGGTAATCCACGGCATTCCCAAATATTGTATCCTCTCCCAGGGACTCTCGTAATGAAGCGTTGAGACCTCTCGATCTATACCAACCGCGATGACGTGTCTCAACTACGTATTTTATTAATGGAATATCTAATCCCGGCCGCTTTTGGAATGCGTCGCTGGAAAATTTGTAGAACATTTTTAGACTTTCTGAGGCTGACATGCTTCGCAGTGCAAGGGCAACGATACCACCTCCGCTATGTCACCAGTCAGAAGGAACTTTGTTGATAGAGGGACAGGAGAATAATACCTCGTGCCAATGATAAGATCGAAGAAACTTCGAATCGGTATGTCAAGCTCTGTTCGCTTTTCAATCTCTGAGAGAAGGGCAAGTTGCATTATTGAACGGACTCCACCACTTATGCAAATAAGTAACAGTGAAAAAAACGGAGATACAAGTTGGTAAGTTACCCATCAAGCGATAATACCCTTGGGGATGCTTGTCGGGGATCAGTATGAAAATTCCAAGGTGGATCGAACGCCGACTCGTTGTTATTCCCGCACAGAGGACATTGTCTAACCATACGCACCCACTGACGTTCTTGGTCTGGTTCGGAGAAATCTTGTATACATGCATCACATAAAACGTGTGCACATGGCAACGCATGTGTTGGAACCGAAAACAAGCATCCGAAGCATGTGTGGTGGCTAAATGCGATGTTTGTTGTAGTGGTGTTGATTGTTGGGTCGGTCTGGCCGTAGCTCCACATCTGAGAGTAGGGTTGTCTTGCAAGGACCTCCGCTTGAATTGCAACGGCTGAACAGCGCGCGAGCCCAACAACGCTTTTGTCCAGGCGTTCAAGAAGTGTCCCATACAATAAAGAAACTTCTTTAATAGAACCCTCACATATTAGATGAATGCGGTCTCCGTCGACGTAGCCGCCAGCTGCCACAACTTTGCCGTTGGCAATCTGGTGACCCTTTTGGTGCTTAGTCGAGACGTTGACACAGCGGCGTCCTTTGTTATCAATGAAGCTACAAGGCCAGGTTTCTTGGCAAAACTCCCTCACCGCTGCCCGAAAGTGCGCGTCATAACGCTCGATTACTGAGTCGATATTGGCTGACTTCCTGTTAGAAACTTCCGGAACCTTTAACGCCAATAGAACATACATCTTTGTGGATACCCTTTACGGCAAACATCGAGTAGGATGCTTGAGGCCAGCAGTGGCGCTAGCTCGGTGAATGTCCGACGGGCGGTGAGGGTCTCCTCCGATGAATGAGTCCGTATCAACAGATAGGCTGCCTGTATGATATGGGTTTGAAAATATGCTTCTACCGGACGGCGTTGAAAGGCAGACTGGAGAAAGTTGAATGGTTCGTAAAGATTCTTAGAGTAATGATTAAATGCGTCGTTGAGGTATGTAGCAAGTTGCTCGCTATTCATTAAGAGTCCTGACTGGATTCTTCTGCGTTTGGCCAGCTCCGTTGCTTCAGTAATAGCAATATTCAACTGCTGATACTGCCGCCGGAAAAGCGGAGGGGACTTGCTCATGCGAGGTATGCAAACAATCTTGATGCCGCTATAATAGCACTGAATGAGTTCGAGCAAAGTTGTGACTCGCTTTTGGCGACCTGCCCAAACATTGACTAAAACCTGCAATTCTGGGTCTTTGTGTATGCACCCGGCATATTTGTCTAACTGTTTCATTGTCAATGTGTCATTCCACCAATCGATTTTCTCAATGTGCTGGTACCATGTGTCAGCAGCCTATACCTAGGTAGTAATAAAAATAAAAAAGGGTTAACTTGAGCCCAGCCATAAAATCTGACGGGGGGTAAGTCCAGCCGCCCCCCGACTAACAAAAGAGACAGAATTGCGCTTGGTGCTGCCTAATTTATTTCGTGCCGAGTTGTCTACTTAAGTACGGGGGTGGTTCTTGTGCCAAGACTTTCCCTTCATAGCTCCCAAGAAAAGAACGTCTGGTAAATGATAGTTCTTCCAAGTTCGCAGCCGCGTGAAATTTTCATAGCCACCACTGGGGACGAAAGATCCATGAACTACCGGATCGGGGCGAGACAAAAAAAGGGCTTTAACAAACGAATATATTTAAAACTCACCTCGAAATCATTGATCACAACAATGGCGTATGGTAGCAACGGTTGATTAACAGCCGTTTCGAGAACTGTATCTGCCCATTTTATCAACCGCGAAAGGACTGATTCCAGCGTTCTATCAAGGTTAGACTGTTATAAGGTTTGATTCCAATGGGAATTACCGGAAATTTTTCGTAACGTATATGACAATATCGGAGAATGTGAAGAGTACTCTAGGATATAGGTTCTTCACCATCCAGCTCCTCGAACAGTGTTCACTACTTACCCACCGGAGCTTGAGATTCTGCAGATATTTTAAATCCCTCTTTCGTTTGGTCTTCGCCATGAGCGGGGGATAATTCCCGCCATCCATACCCTCACAATCGGCATAAAATCGTGGCCTTTCATCATTTGCAGTGGACGGATCAGCAAATAGATGAACATCGCAACTGGTAGGAGTATCTGGATCTGCCGAGCTTCCAATTAATGGGGATTCGACCAAGCCAAACTCTGCACCAGGGCAGTTAAACTGAAATAAGTTAGCGTATAGATCATGGTTTCCAAACGTGTTAAGGAACAACCCCTAGAAGTGCGCTTATCAAAGTACTCTTTCCCGCCCCGGTTTCCCCAACAAAACTAAGCAATGATGGAAATTTGTCATCGACGACGGACATCGAGAGATCGTTGAAACGACTAGTAGTCTCCAGAGCGGCATCTGTTGGAGATAGGATCCTAACACCAAACCATTTTGTACTAGCTTGGAAGGCGATTTCTCCGATTCTTCGGCTATCCGAGAAACTAGAAGGGTTCAACCGTTTCATCAACTTTCGAAGTTCGGGTTCGCATTTTTCATGTGGAACTCGTCCATCATCTGAATAATGGGCGAGCTGTTTTTCCCAGCACCTGTCGCACACCATTATGTCACAAATGCTACACCATGAAATATTGGTCATGGCCACCGATTTGCATCCTCGACAACTCTCAGCAAGTTTATCAAGTGTCATGGGATGCAAGGATAGCATAGGAGGACCAGAGGCGAGTCCACTCAGATATTCATCATCCGAGTCACTGTCAAGCATATCGATAATCGGTTCCTCTCCGTGGTGTTGCGGGAGGATGTCTGCCGTATCATTAGCTACCACAGAGTTCTTGACAAGGCACGTAAGACAGAAACTCCACCAATATATGCAGTATGTGACCAGCCTAGATCATATGCATTGTCGCTTAGACGAGGCGTTACGAAAGTTCCATGCGATACCAAAACGCCATCATTTGGGGGAGACGCACCCGGAACCTGCGCATAATTAGATATGTTATAATAATGCACATCGTACAAGCGTCATACAACATCTTCGTTAAGATGGGTCTGATTTTCTGGGCTTGTAATAGCGGGGGTGTCATATGTCAGTGAATTGGTAGGGCTGACGGGGTCAAGGGATTCCGGTAGCCTGAGGTATCGCCTGAAAGATCTGGCCCAAACCCCGTCGCCATGTCGGGATCTAATCGACCTTGGTCGTAGTCTATTCATGATATCGTGCGTTAATCTGAAACTAGGGAGTGCGAATGCCCAAGAAGCCGAAAACCTTAATATTTATGCTATGAAAAATACTCTCTGCGATTTCCTGAATTATCTACGCTCAGCACAAGACCTGTTTTTTGCATGACTTGAGTTATTACTCGCAGGCAGTCATGCAAGTGTGGATGAATACGTTTGTGGCTGCAGAGAGCTGAATTGCTCCAGTTTCCCATGATTGGCAATAGGGACCGGGGCTGATCGATTAGATATGCAAGCGCCACTAATCAAGGTCGCTTTTATTGCAAATGGGTTTGAAAAGTGCACCTATTGTGGACACCTGGAGCACAAAGGTTTTTTCTGCGACAACCATGCATATGCACAAATCCTGAAGCGTTTATCTGCCTTTCTGGGTTTTCTACCAACCAGATTGAAACACGTTTCATAGCTTTCACTCACCGGCGAAGTCCGATATCTAGATATCAATTCTATTTCCTTCCGCCCTTCAGTGCTTTTTCCCCGTCTGACGACCTCATCGCGGTAACTACAATTTTGAGGAGAATGACCGTCAGGTTCATCCAAACATCCATATAACAGAAAACCAATCTGGGTGGAACTTCTTAGCATCATATGTGATAATTATGCGCTAGTGATATCAATAGAGGACGTACAAAGAGTACCCAAACGGGTGTCCAAACAGGGGAGAATGGGTCCTGTCATACTCTAGGTAAAGTGAATACAGTATGATAAAACAAAAAACGGGTGTCTAAACGTATTGGAGACGAACGTACAACAGTGCATACATGTTTTCACAACAGAGCTCTCACATTCTCGCGCACGATCAGCATTACCTGCGGTTAGTATCACTGTACAGGATCTACCGCGAGTTGTGAAATCGATGCATACATATAGAGCGGTACCGCAATTTCGCGATGATGTAAAATCTATGTCTTGATATCACAGATTCTCGGTAGTGGAAATAATATCCCTTCAAAACCACAGGGATAAAATGCAAGGCATTCCTAGTGTTCGGAATGATAACAGTGGTGATAAACTCATCAATCACTCGCATGATATATCGTGATTGTTAACTTATAGTTCTAAAGTTGCCTGATTGTCTATATACGTGGAGGATGACTTCTCTTATATACTTGCACGACGATGTCATAATGTCAGGTCGAGGCAAGCAGGCATGCCATGATGCTGAGGCGTAGAAACCATGATGCCCTATACCCTCATGATGCTTTATGAAAAACCATCAAGTGCCCCCATGGCCGCACCGTCATGACTAGATGACATCGGCCAATAGCATAGTCATGATTGTGTTACGTATACATTACGGTCGAGACCCAGTATGTGTGCGTTTCACGGGGAGTAGAAGCATAGGATGCCTCGGCGTTTTACAAACACCACTTTCTGCCACTTATTCGGTGTGAACTACTCATATGTTGGTGGGTTCCCTCACGAATCTTCACTAATCACATGACTTGGGTTAGGGTTTTAGCGGTAAGGTAAGCGTGATAGCACCTGCCCATATATCATGGATCATTCAGCTCAACTCGGCATTCTGGCTCACGTTTGGTCAATCGGATATGCGTCACCGTCCACTTAGGCTGACGGCTGTAGGTTTCGGCGGTTGAGGGTTTGGAACTTTGCATCTGGGCATTTGGGGGTGAGATCATGAGATACTCTAGATGGTTTAAACGCGAGTCATTCAAACATTCCAAAACTACATAAAGATAGTTGGAAAATCACCGCCCCAAGGCGGATAGAATCCATTAAATTAATCCACTAACCTCGGGCCGGTTCGTCAATTCCTCGGTATCGAAATCTATTACGAAAACGATGGCTCAATTAGTTTTAGTTAGAAAGTCTTCATCGATTAGATTCTCAAGCGATTCCTAATGGAAAATGCTTACAGCGCACAAACTCTGCTCGACGACAAAGTCAAATTGGACCTTGCAGACGAGGGGGAAGTTGGCCGAAGGGAATATTAAGCAATCGTCGGTTCTCATGTACATCGCTCTGGCCACCAGGGGTTACGATATGGGGAGAACCGTGTGTATAGACTATGATATAGAGAGAAGAGAAGCAGAAGGACTCGAGATACATACAAGAGAGTTATGTGCTTTATACCGTACGGCTTACAGTCAGCCGTGTCAGGTCTATATGTCACCCCAGGACCGATATATCATTTGCAATAGCCTTCCTTAGTCGATACAACTCAAAGCCAACACCACTTATCTCATGGCTGCCAAAAGAGTGCCACAATATCTCAAAGTCACCAAGAACTATCGTCTCCATTACATACCTTATGTATCAAGCTCTCTTATTGCATACACCGTCTCTGAATAGGCTTCCGATAGTGCCAATTGAAAGTCTCAAGGAGGTCATGTCTTAATAACTAATGGCGGAGCCTTATCGTGGCCATCACGAAAACAAGGATTAGCGGCTACCTCTACTCTCGAAGCCGAATACATCGCCTGCTTAGAGGCCTCCAGAGATGTCCGTTGGCTGCTGCAGCTACACAAGGACCTTGGCGACACTGATCTAGAACCACTACAAATTTGCTGCGACTCTCAGGAAGCTCTCTCCCATATCACCGATGGCATAATAAAGGCTCGTACAAAACATCGATGTTTGTTATCACAACTGCCGACACCTTCACGAATCCGGTATCGTCAACTATTCTTGGGTGTCTACCAATGAAAAAATCGCTGACATCTTTACTAAAGCCCTTGGGAGAGAGAAGCACAAGAAATTCACTAAAGCGATGGAATTATGGTAGTTACTAGATCCACGATTGTAGGGGATTTGTGCACGCTAGCACACAAAAAGCTCGGAGGAAAAGGAAGAGGTCGATTTAAGATTAAACTTAAGGATCCTTTTCTTTGTTTTGGACGGATGCTATACGGATGGCTATCCTTAGGCTATGATAGGACTCTTTTCCTGCCCACTTCTCAGGGTTTTAAGGAGGCTACTATGAAAACCACTTGCGGCGCATGTACGCACGCTCATGCACTTGTTTCTTTTATCATGTTTTTACTACTCGGCGTTGCAAGAGGGGGAAGTGTTACTGTAAGGTCTAGAATGAAGTCACTGCTACACTGGAGTCGCCGAGCAGACTCATACAAAATTATTCACTTGCCACTCATCTCTCTCCACTCGATCAACCTCGGCATACGCCATCTCCGAGGAACCTCCGCGGAACCTCCAGGATTCTTCATGTATATAAAGGCATAGACTCTGCTCTTTGATAGTTCAATGGACTTCGTTTGGGCCGTTTAATTCAGCATGGGTTGTGCAATGATATGAGAGCGTTGAAGGGTGAACCGTGTGCTTAGACTTAGCTATAGAGAAAAGAGAGAGAGAAGGGGAAAGACTCAGAATATACAAGAGTCCTCGGGTACATCTTCGGGAGAGCCAGTGCCACTCACCACCCGCCACCTTGCAACTCGTTCGGTTGAATTCATGGCGGATCTGAAGTTATGCGCTGAAAACTTTGGTTTAGGGCTTGGAAAAAATAGACAAACACTCTAAAAAATCTCATCTGTCATAAATTGTTCGACAATTTGCACTCCCTGTCACCACCAACCATCCCAAAATTGCCATAGTCAATCCCCTCAATAGTAGTCACCATTATCTGGGCCATCCACAACTGATTCCCTTGATTCCTTCACCCACCCACACATAGCCAAATCCAATTTCATTTCATCAAATATCCTTTGAACCACCGTATTCGTGTCTTCCACCTCCCTAGCGCATCCAAAATGGTTGTCGTCCTCCGGTCCAGTGATCTGAGGAATAGCATCCATCGGACTCAAGACTTTATTGATATCCCTCACAACAGTCGTCAAGGGGATGGTATTTGGGATTTTAAACTCATCTCCCGCCATCATGTTGATGGATTTGAAACCCCAATAGAGATCGGCGAAGACCAAGCGACTACATACCTTTGCTGCTGCAGAGTCGCTAGACAGTAGACATCCGTGGGTGGAGGGGTTCCGATATCGGTCATACAAATTTCTGCAAACTTCCTCCATCCCCTTCCTGGCGGTACCTTCGCATTTATAGATTTTCCCTGTGCAAATTAGTGAGCTGATTACGATAGGTTAGAAAGAGTAAAACTTACTTATAACCTCGCGAGATATATGTTCGCCCAGTTCTATGGAATGTTTTTCATCTTCCAAAATGATATAACGTCCATACCCCCCCGCAAAGCCACTGGTCAGAAATCTCCTGGTCACAGTCTGGAATATATCGTCGAGACCAAAAACCCACGCAATGTACAGCCAACCCCCGTTCTCTGGCTTGCCCACTGTTGGTCTCAATTTCTCAACCCAGTAGTTGCACCATGGCTGCACTATCGTTACACATCGAAGCTCTTCGCAGACCGCTGCTATTTCATACAGCTGTGAAACATCAATCGCATTGGGGATTTTCTTCCCCAGACCGTGTATCGCATAAAACACCACAGTGAGTACAGTTGCATCATAATTTCCACTGACCCTAAGTTTATCCAGCTGGGGACTATCATCATCACCATAAGAAGACTTTCTTCCTGCGCGAAAGCCCCGTTTCTTTTCCATAAGATCTCGAAGAATTGGGGAAGCCGAACGCACGGCATGGGACGAAACGCGGAATGTTATTTGGACCGAACTGTAGGTTATCTCTAGATCTCCGTATGCACAAATCGAAACATATTTGTTGAATGACTGGACAAACTTGTAAGAGGGTTGTTGTACTACGACATCTTGCTCGATCACTCCGTTCCAGGTCAAAGCTCCCGCAGAGGTTTTGCGTTCATGGTATCCAGAGACGGAGTGATAAGATTCGAGGGTAAGACTCGCGATGTTGTCAAGGCAGGAATCAAATATCTTTACCTTCTCCTCCGGCGGTTCGACGCAATCTGCTTGGTGGTCACAGTCAACCGAGACTTTGGCGAGACTTTGCCGAATCGAGCTCCATACGTTCTTAAAATCATCGATCATGCTGTATAATGACCTGTATTCTTGACCACGTTGTATCCTCCGTATGTGGCCCCGACTGAGTAACCCCAGCTGCGTAAGTTCCAAATGTAAAGATGAAAAGACGATTCTGTCGCAATACTTCTGTCCGTGTTTGCACTTGATTGTGGTATTATCGTGATACAAATCGTAGGTTTGGCGACACACGCTTAAGATATTTTCAACAGCCTTGACATGTTCAGCTGCAATATCATCTAAAAAATTCCCAATATCAGCCCGTGTCATAAGGTCCATTATTCATTGAGGCTTACGGAATATTTGTTCCGGAAGTCGGCTATCCATCTTCTTCACTCTATCTCCAATCGTAACCGTAACTCCTAACTCTTCTTCTTCCACCTTTACCACATCCCTTGCCAACCGTTTCGTAACTTTCCCGAACACCTCCTGATCTCCAAACACATGCGCAATAAACAACCAATCCTCATACCCCGGACGCAACACCAGCTCCTGAAGCTCGGGCCGTTTCATCCACAACATATTCCACGGACTAACCACACCCGCACAACAATAATGATCGCAGAAAACCGCAATATCGCGGATCTCCTCGAAGGTGATAGTTTCTGGAATATGTTCGGCTCGCGCATGAATTACATACAGCACTACCGCCATCGTAGTCGGATTGATCCCAACCTTGTCGTCGATGTCAATTTCGTGAATCGCACGTGAATCATCGGAACCTGAAGGAGTGGCGGCCTGCGAACCGCGAAAATCGATATCCTCCAAGGATAAATCTTCCTCCACATAGTGCCTCGGATCCGGAATACGGCGTCGGAAGACAGGTGATGCGTTACACAACTGGTGCGACGATACCAAGTATGTCGTGGTGATGGTGGAGGATTTTACACGGAGTTTTAAGTCCCCATATGGGCAGATAGTATGTTGTTCGGTGGTGGCGGGAGTGGTATCTGACATTTCTGTGGGAGTGTGGGGTTGCTGGCGACGGATGGATATGATGAGGGATTAGTTAGAATCGGCGATATATTTATATGGACTGCGGGGTTTAGGTCAAATGGAAATTTCGAATTTCATTTGCGGAAAATTTATTCGGAAATACCGGTTTGGGTATATTTGCTGCATTGAAATGCATGCATGGTAAGGATTGGGAGGTCAGCGATTCGATACCAATTGTACATTGTATACTTCCGTCCATTCCATCATGACTGCATTTGACCAATGCCAAAAACGCACATATGTCGGTCTTCACCCGCAGAACAAACCGGTCCTGAGAATCTATGTGTACTTCATAATATATACTACAACACGACTACAGTCTAGTCCTCGTGGTTACCGTCTACACTGCTAGTCGATTACTGCCGTACTAACTTGTATTCTTTTGTCTGTTGAGGGTAAATCAGAGAGGAAGAACGAATGTGCTGAATTGCCTAAAGTACAAAGAGAGAGAAAGAGAAAGCTCTATATAAGAGAATGGGCGTCATGCCCGGTAGGTGCCATATCTGGGGCCCGCCCGGAGTCATATCATACTCGGAGCCGAGTATCCGGGTCCGGATGTCGTGCTCAAGTCTGGGTGGATGGCCGATGCTCTCGGTTCGATGCTCCGGCCATACCTCCGAATGATGTCGAGAGCCTCCGGGCTAAATCCCGAGAAGTGACATCAGTCAACTAGTGTCAACATTGTTGGCACATGCGATCTTATGTGATCAAAGCCCATGGTCGTACAGTACATAAGTACTCTACATAGCTATAGTCATGTTTCGACATCCGGTGTAAATCTAGCCGCTTTGCTACGTGGATTCAACCGTCTAATTTTCAGCAGAGGCTTGTCAATCAGACAACCTGAGGGTTCATGTTTTCGGTGTGCCGTGGTTTAGAGGTAACGAAGGACATGTCATGTCGATACCGCCGGTAGAATAGGGAAAAGAATGAGTGCTATATCAGTCGAATTGAAATAAGCAAGCTACGGAACGAAAATTGCCATATTAGAGATGCAATAGAGTAGAAGACAATATATGTGACTCATTAACAGGGCATACAAGTTTATCCATCATCAAAACAAATTGTAGAGCTTCACGAACTTCCTTCAGACTAAATGTCAGCACGCCAAATATCTCTTACCTAGGGAAATACTAATCACACTGTGCGACAAATAGCGGCGGGAGCGTCGCAGTATCTTTATATATGGTTTGGTAAGCCCCTGCAATCTTCCGTGAGTATTTCTATTGTTGTTTCAACAAGGCATCTACGCACCACCATAGTCAGCTCAGATTCTTCTCAGAGTGAGTTTCGAATGATGCAAACTTACTCACTAATGTTGACGGTAGTTGACTGACGTCACCGGGAATTTAGCCGGGGGTCAGTCGACGTCACTCAGTGATGCCGTCGGCGGCGACTCGGACATCCAGCTGACGTCATCTGTAGCCCGGCTATGACATACGGCACTTATGCCTGGGTATGATGTTCGGCACCTGGCTGGTGCCTTCTCTATTCTCTATATAAGAGGACCTTTCTTTCACTTACTTTCGTACTTCAGACTTTGTACCTTAAGACAATCGGTTCTCTCTATATTGCTCTCAACAGTCATTGGAGGATAACATATCGATAAACGTATCTTGGCTCCTTCGTTCTATCACAGTATTGTATCAGATCGACCATGTCGAAGATTGTAGGTTTCGCACGCAACTTTTCTGATGCCACTCGTATATTAGTTACCGCGCACTAGTACTATCACTAACGAATCCGGGAGTTCCCCAAGATAACTTGTTAGCCTTAGAATGGGTATAGTGTTGCCTTAAAGCGGGATAGTGTGCTTGCTGCTAGAACGTATCACTAATTGGATGCTATGAGAAGCTAATCTAATCTAATCTACTCTAATTGCCACCCACGCGGATCTAAGTAGTCTCAGATCTGATCTGACTGAGCCGCACCCCAATACACACCACTCCCCGCATGCACCGTCGTGCTATAGATGGCTAGATGATGTAAGCCACATATTGCGCAATAAATACTCAACAATCAAGGTGAAATACTACTCACCGCAACCATGCCATAGAGGCAATTCCCAGCGATTTTGACTATTGAAGAGCAAAGATGAAGTATGATTTCGGGAGATTTGGAGATCCAGCTTTCGCAAATGATGTAGAAGAGAATTGGGGTTTCTCCGGATAGTGCGCGCGTACTGTAGAGCGATTATTTAACCTGTTCCCAGCAGCAATAAAATATATCTCGCTAAGCACCTACCACACAATAACTCCACAACACTCGTTTTTGAGGTGCCAACTTGGTGGAACATGTGCACAGACCAGAGTAGTCCCCATGGACTTTGTCACTACAAGATTTTTTTTAACCAGGTCGCCATCTTTGCATTGCAAAACTTATAAAATTTGATGGGGTATGTGAGAATCACAGTGGTCCCTCCCCCACCCAATATATACAGCACAACTACCACTGCCCTCACCATAAACTGTATACTCTGAATTAACATGAATTGTACTTACCACTGGGATGACCATATCTAATACTTCTACTCAAGAATTCCGCTCTTTTTTTCGTGTTGATGGAAGGAAGTGCTGAAATAGTAGACTATCCACCACCAAGCGCTAGGAACAGGTTAAATAATCGCTGTACAGTGCGCGCGCACTGTCCGGAGAAACTCCGGAAGAGAATTTATATTGTGTATTGAGAGAAATTTGTGGTGTTAGATTTCTACGGGATGTCAAAATGTAATGGGGAGTACTTTTACTAACTGTCGCTCGTATGACATCTTATGGTACCAGGATGTAGGAGTTGTGAAAAGCTCAACACACTTGAAGGCGGCGGCGGAAAATGGTGGTTAACTGGTAATGAGGGAGAAGCAGCGATATGAGGAACACATAGAAGGCTCAACCTTTGGTAATATTAATAACTGATCTCATTACACCGAACCACCCTCCTACCACTATCTAAATGCGCCCCAACAGCCGTACACACAAGACAGAGTCTTTACCATATTGCAAGGTACACGAGCAAAACAAAAGACAGCTACATACACCAATGCGACCCTGGCCTATATGTTGATAGTTTATGGAATATTTAATTAAATCCACTACCCTAGATACCAAAGCATTTCATAATATCGAGAACCTCCTACCTGTATTGGTATTCTCGGCCTCTGCCATGATCACTGCTGAGATCGACTTTAGGAGGGAACTCAGCTTGTACAGCATCAACACGTGGATTCTCAGTTTCGGTGTACGGTGACATCGCCATATCAGGTGACCAACTTGGCGCTCAGCCACATCAGTATGTTATTTTGTAAAAATTGAAACATGACAGAACGAGACAAACGAAACGAAACCTATACTATAATCGACCGATAATTGGGGTTTATAATCGGATAGGCTAGCGCTATAATTCGTCGTATTCGGTTAAAGACAATGTTCGAAATGGGCCGGGCCGTCGGGCTTTGGACAAAGCCTGGCCGGCCGCCTTTAGCGTGGGCTTTTTATGGTTACCATTACTAAAAATAGCATATTCTCCAGCAAAAATACTCCATCCACCACTTAAAATAGCATCTGCCATCCATACAGGATAATTGTTTGTTAATTTTCATGTTTCAGATATGCAGGCCGGCCCGCAGGCTTTAAGAAGCCCCTGGGCTTATATTTAAAAAACCCGACCTCATGGGCTTTTGAGATTACCGGCCCGGCCCGTTTCGAACATTGGTTAAAGATGGGAAAGAAGGGTTTTGTAACCGCAGGGGGGAATGTCCTTCTGCCAAAATTCTTGCTTTTCGGCACCTTTATTGAGCCCATAATTCTGTGCCTACTGGAAACTCTTCTCCGCGATGCAGTAAAAAACTGCGAATGGTCGAGTGGGTTGGTCTGCTTGAACATATTAAGAGTCCTGTGTCACTCAGCGATGTTTGGTGTTTGCCTGTCGCTCGTCGCTCAAGAATATGGCGTCCACGTTGCAGGGTAGTGGCTGTCGCGGGATGCCCGCACAAGGTCGATGAGCACCTAGATCTTACACTGTACCTCAGCGTATCGAGGTGTTTGTGTATATTTTGCAGCACATACGTAAGTAGTACAGGCAAAGACTCCTAGGGTAGTACCAATTCATTATCAAACATGCCTAACCAAGAACATAATCCTAACCAAAACCTAAGAAAATACTCCAACCCAACTAAAGACAAGCGAGTTCCACACGCCCTCAGCCTAGTAACCACCGCTGATTTTTACTCTAACAGACTACCCGCTTTCCAATCCCCGGCCAATTGCCATTTTCCCCCGATGCAGTCTGTAGCATTACATTATGTTGATTCGGAATGGCGCTCGGTTAATAGCCAAACGATGGCTTCATGACCTTCGCTTGTTGCACAATGCAGAGGGGTGTTGCTCAATTCATTCTCGGTGTTAACATCAGCACCACAATGGAGGGGTAACCGAACAGTTGCTTTAGAACCATCGACAGATGCTCAATGTAGAGGTGTGTTGCCGAATTGGTCCTTGGCATTCATATCAGCACCGTTATCAAGAAGTAATCGAACGATGGCTTCCTGACTATATCTGCTTTCTTCAAATATAGGTCTATATTTTAATGCTTCATGCAGTGGTGTGTTGCTCAATTGGTCCTTGACGTTCAGCTCAGCACCACGATCGAGAAGTAACCGAATGATGGCTTCATGACCAAAGATGGATGCTATATGCAGAGGTGTGCTACCGAAGGTGCTCTTAGCGTTCATATCAGCACTACGCTGGAGAAGTTACCGAACGATGGCTTCAGAAGATGCTCCATGCAGAGGTGTGCTGCAGCTGGATTTAACCTTTGCATTCACATCAGCACCACAATCGAGAAGTAACTAAACGACGGCTTCTTGACCATTGCGGGATGCTGTATACAGAGGTGTGTAGTCGGATTCATCTTTGGCGTTCACATCAACACCACGGTCGAGAAGTAATTGAACGATAGTTGCATGGCCGGACATGGATGAAGCATGGAGAGACTCTTTGAAAGATTTGCTCACACCTTCACCGAAGTCAAGAAAAAACCGAACAATGTCCTCGTGGCCGTTATTCGCGGCGTATACCATGGGTCGATATGCATCATGCAGCAGACAAAGAATATTCAACCTTTTGTAAATTTGGAATTTGAATTTTATTCTTCCCATGAAGCCCGAATTCAAGAGCCTTTGACACAGTCCAAGCATTCCCAAACACGATGCCATGTGCAACAACAGGGGGCTTTTTACGTGTTCAGGTTTACACCCTCGGTTGGTGACCGCAACATATTTTGTCCACCAAGCAGTGTTCGAAACGGGCCGGGCCGCGTCGCGGGCTTTCAGGCGGGCTTTCGGGCGGGCTTTGGCAGGCCCGGCCGGGCCGGTAATTTGGAAGCCCGCGCTAAGGGGGGCCGGCCGGGCTTATGGTTTGAAAGCCTCCGGGCCGGCCTGCATATCTGAAACATGAAAATCAGGGGCAAAATACCCTATTGGATGTCTATTGTCACTAGCTTGAGGAGGACCAACGAAAAAATAACAGCTATTTTTAGTGTTTGGTAAGTGCTTTGGTACCGTCATGGATTCTCAACCGGCCCGAAAGCCCGCAAGCTGGCCTGGCTTTTTACTAAAAAAACCTGCGCTAAGGCGAGCCGGCCAAGCTTTGTCAAAAGCCCGGCCGGTTTCGAACACTGCCACCAAGCCAACCTCACAGGGGAATTTCTATCATAGAATGATAAAGAAAGGTCAAAATCCGTGGCAGGTAAGGTCCGTGAATGCTCTGGCTAGCATTTGATTGCATACTTGAGCAACGGAGACTTATCTAAGCACATTCTACCGTCTGCGAGGTTGCCGCTTTGAATGCATTCGAAACATTTCCTAGCAATCTCGGTGTGTGCATGATCGGTAACGTGAAATCTCGGATCAGGATCCGCATCACTAAGTAAATAGTCTTTTGCGGATTGATGAACAAGATTAACTCGGTTGTCGGTGATTTTTAAAAGGTGTCCGCAAAATGATATTTTTTGGCGTGTGATATCATCAGAATCCATGCCTACTGATGATTGGGTGTCCGTCACAACACTCAGTTCTCTCACAGTGAGTGGACGGAAAGCTTTGACCACCCAGCGTAGAATCGTTACTGCGACAAGTTTCCGATCGTCTCGGATTTGGTACAGCATTCTGGCATACATCCAGTGTTCTCAACCGTCCCGTCCATACTCAAGACGGATGGAATGTCGGCCGTCATCCACCGTCATCGGGCGGTTACTATATATGTTCCGACTGGATGGCGAAGAAATCGGCTTTGTGAATAAGTCGGCTGCTTTGTGAATAAGTTGACTGATTGCGAATAAGTCAACTTTGTGAACTAGCCGACTGAACAATGAACCTCAGTCGACTGGGAGATAAAGTCCTCAACTTTACCCTGCAGTCGACTGTACTATAAAGTGGTATGCTTTACCACCTTGTCTACTGGGAAATAAAGTTCTCAACTTTACCTTGCAGTCTAGCATGAATACTTATTTTAAGCGAGTTAATCATTTTGCTTGCATCTATATCATGGCTGGATCCAAGCAAATTGATTAGTCGAGGCACCAGCCAGGTAACTGCTGACCTTAGATAGACACCTAGGCTATACTCCCTCAATGCCATACCAGTTTGACTGTTGCAAGGCCTGGAAGTTCCATCACTTTCTTTGATTACTATATGCTACTTTGCCTTCATCCTCTATCATGACTGAGACATCATCATATATGATGGTCATCTCTGATGGTTGGACTTAGGTGGCATAAGGCATAGTGGAGGTATAGGGCATTAAGATGTATCTCGGCATCATGTTACGCCTTGGTATCATATTACACCTCGGTATCATATGGTATGGTACTGTAGTCTGTACATATAAGCATTTAAGAGAAGTCTTTTTCTGTATAGATAGACTCTTTTAGACAAGCAACCAGATATCTTTAAGAGTCTTAGTTCAATATCCTTCTATCTACAACACACTTACCCCACTATTTCTGCCAGTGTTCGCAACCGTCCCGTCCGTCCGGGATTGGTCAGGACGGGGACGGACGGCAAGAATCCGTCCGTCCGAGAGCAGGACGGAGACGGCGCCGTCTTTTTGAGGCTGGACGGAGACGGACGGAAAGGACGGCCGTCGACGGAGAAGTCTTAGCGCACATAACAAAAATTATACGAAAATAATTTCAATTACTATTCTGACTGTGATGCAAGATCTGTGAGCATCTGCTCCATCCATACCATTTCTGACTCTGTTTCTCCAAAGATTACACCCTCGGCACCCAGGATTTCATTCATTCCGAAGCCTGTAGAACATTATCGGGCTTGATTGGGTTTAGTCTAAAGATATACAGTAACCGCCCGATGACGGTGGATGACGGCCGACATCCGTCTGTCTTGAGTAAGGACGGAGACGGACGGCCTTGGCGCCGTCCCGTCCGTCCTGGAGAAATCTCGGACGGACGGGACGGTTGAGAACACTGATTTCTGCAAACCGTTCAGCCTGTTAGAATCTTCTCCATACAATTATCCAAAACACCGAGCTTATGACTACTCCTAAAAACTCCGAGTCCACTGCTGGTACCAGCAGCACTACACCTGTAGTCCAGGTGGACCATGGATTCACACTGCAAAACAAATTGGAATACGAAGCAATGCTTTATGAACCAGAACATGCTGACAGTATGATGTTTGATATTATAGTACAGTCGACTGCATTGTAAAGTTGAGGACTTTATCTCCCAGTCGACTGAAGTTCATTGTTCAGTCGGCTGGTTCACAAAGTTGACTTATTCTCAAATCAGTCGGCTGGTTCACAAAGTTGACTTATTCGCAAATCAGTCGACTTATTCACAAAGCAGCCAACTTATTCGCGAAGCCGATTTCTTCGCCGTTCAGTCGGAACATGTACACTGAGAAATCGACATCCGTGGATGTCGGTAGTTGACGGCCGGGGACGGTGAAAACTCCGTCATCGGCCGTCCTAACTGTCCGTCACCATCCTCATCCAAAAAGACGGCGCCGTTTCATTCCTGCCCTAGGACGGATGGCGTTTTGCCGTCCCGTCCCCGTCCTAGGTGGGGACGCACGGATGGGACGGTCAGTGATCCCAATCGTCCGGTCCCGACCGGTCCCAGACTATTCGTCAGGGTTTCGTCAGGTCAAGTCCGTGGACTAGCACCAGTGGTGACCGAACTATGACTGGACCATGGAACCCAGGTTGACAACAGTCTGATGCTGTGATGACCATGGTTACCGTGGATGCTAGTAAATAAGGTTCGACCTGCACCACAATCCACTATACTGCCTGTGCGCCATCACACCAATGTCACCACATAGTTGGATAAAGCAGGTGAAAGTTGAAAGTACGGAAAATTAGTTCAAAAATGTGGAACCCATGCTCTGTAAATAGTTCAGATACAATTATAGTAAATTGTATCAGACTGTCGTCTGGACCCAGTCCAAACCTAAAGTCTGGTCTATACTAGTCGAGGAGACCAGAGTCCCGGTCGAATGTCCGCCACCGGACTGTGACTGACTAGACCGGACGATTGGGATCACTGGGGACGGTTGAGAACACTGTCTTGAAGTGTTGTACATGCACCGAAATGCCGGTGACTACGAAACAGATTCGTCACCAGTGCGAAGCAGCTTACATTTCAGACTCTGAGCCACTTAGAGGAGGATTATATCAAGCTAAATATTACAAGGAATCGAACTGGTTTGAACCAGTCCCGAACCCGTTCCTCCAACATAGCGAACCAGTTCCATGAGGTGCGGTTTGTACCCCCGAACCGGTACCGAACCGCACTGCGAACCGTCGGTCCGAACCGGTTTCCTGCCGAACCATTCCCTTCACTGGCCCCCTCCCAAGGCGCGGGCTGCCGGCCCATTGTCAATCCTTTTCCTTTTTCCTGTCCTTATTTTTGTTTGTTTTGGGAGTGGCCAATCTTTTACAATTTCATTTGTTAGAGGAGATAATTAGAGTGAATACAGTATGAATAAAACAAAACAAAAGAAGTAGTGAGAACTAATAAATACATCAAGTTTTGTGTACATACACCAAATTTTCGGGTGAGATTACTAAAGTACAAGAGCTTCGCTACGGCTCAAATCAACACCTGAAATTCTTTCCAAAATTGTACTTAACTATAGTTTTAAATTCTGGTTTCTACTGACACGTTGGTGAGCAGATAGATAGGTAGAGAGTGAAGAGGAAGAGGAAGAGGGAGGGGAGAGGGAGAAGGATGGCCACCCAGACACCAAGAGGCTGTCTCTGCCACATTGAAGATGAAGAGGTGCAACACCACCCCAACTCTCTTATCCCAGATCACTTGCAAAACCAAGTTAACCAAAACAGAACCAGGGTTTACCTAAGTCTTGGCCAGCCATTCCAAAATGTTGTTACCCTCAATAAATTGTGAGCTTCGCTGCGCTCTGGAGCGCCATATGAAGTATTGGTCATCAACTAGTGCATGCAAATAAGGTATCAGCGAATGCATAAATTTCAAGTGATCCTCCAAATCTCAAGTGAAGGAAGGTATGGGCATCATTGTGGTGTATGATTGGGAAGTCCACAAATCTCAAGTGAATGTACAAATCACAAGTGAAGGATGGTATCGATGTTTCGGAGGTGGCTCCCAATTTTGGGGTTGTCTTGCCCGGTTGGTCATCGCCTGTCACTTGTTGTTTCTTGGCTTGCGTATGCAATTTAATAAATTTCCTACTGCTAGATATGAATTACTTCATATCAATTTCGGGCAAGGTTACATCGTTCAAATTGACCAATATATCTTGGCGACATCATCCGCAGTATTAGAGTTCGAGCTGCGCCCAAACGGGGACTTCTTCAGACCAATACCGGTCGGAACGATTTTTACAAAAGATTAGAATTGCTTGGGCATATTTGGTCAATGCTCAGGGTATATTGGCCGCGCAAGCGGCCAATTGTTCTAGTTCATTCACGGAAGCCGTCACTCCGTGGAGTGACCAGTTAGTTCATGAGGTCCACCCTCCGTGAACTAACTGGTTCCTTCGCGGATTATATATACCCACCTCCGTAAACTGACTGGCCACTTCGCGGAGTCAATCAAACATTACAAATACTCTGTACACCATCCTTATCCCTACGATCGGCTGTATCCCTCGACGTTGTGGTGCAACTACAATTGCACTGTGCTCCATGACATCCTTTGAAACCATCTCTTCTTCCCCATTTCCCTCTTCCTCGTTGTCTTCTTCCTTGTTGCCCTCTTCCTATTCATTTTCCTCCCTAGCTCAAATTAGTACTAGAGTGTTGACGCACACATGCCCGCCACCTCGCCGCCGGACAGTTATACTTTGATTGTCCTTAGCCACAACCCTGTTCTTGCGTTTCGTTCCAGATTGAAAGTACCAGATGGCGCTGCAGAAGCTCCTATATTTGTGCAGTGCACTGCTAGTTCACGAAGGTCGGTATCTTCACTTCATAGTGTGACAGCCCAAGCCTCGCAACAGTACAAACTGGTACGAGATCGAGTGCAAAACTGTACTGAACCACGTAATACCAACTGTTTAATCCTCAAACTGTACCAGGCCTATATACTGGTATACTGAACTGGTTTGTACCAACAAACTGCCAGTACAAAAACTACTAGTATAAACTGATATAGATGAAATAACAGTACAAACGAGCACCAATAAGAACACAACCATCCTTACGCAAGTGCGGTGCATCATTTGGCACACACTAGTAAGTATCCCCGAGTAATTATTGTTGGAGCCATTTGTAAGTTTGTTATCATGTGCCTTTGGGTTAGGTTTGAGCAGTGATGTCAACCGTCCCAAATCTTGCCAGGTCGGACTGGACGGCGTCTGGATGGACGCGCACCTGACGTTCAAGGACAGTGTTCTCAACCGTCCCGTCCGACGGCCGGGGACGGCAGTGCCGTCCGAGATCTTGCCAGGACGGACGGGACGGCGCCAAGACCGACCGTCCCGTCCTAGCATATGAATGACGGCTGGACGGCCGTTGTCTGCCGATGACGGCGTTTTCGCCGTCCCCGGCCGACGTTGGGCGGTTACAGAATACCGAGTGCTAAGCTCGCCATGTGATGTGGCACAGTGACTGGGCAGCGTTAAAGCCACATCAAGTGGCGAGCTTAGCACTCGGCGACATGAGTATATTTAGATAATTTACAATCATGATTGATAATCGAGTCCTAATTGCACAGGACAAGGGTTACAAATAGATGTTTTGATGGGATTATGTTTTATGTACACTGAGAAATCAACATCCATGGATGTCGGTAGTTGATGGCTGGGGACGGTGAAAATGCCGTCATCGGCCGTCCTAACCGTCCTAACCGTCCTCCTCCAAAAAGACGGCGCCGTTTCCGTCCTGCCCTAGGACGGACGGCGTTTTGCCGTCCCGTCCCCGTCCTAGGTGAGGACGGACGGACGGGACGGTTGAGAACACTGTTCAAGGAGCATCACAACCGATGCATGAAGCAAGCCACGGCAGCGGAGGCCAGACTCCGAACTCTTACAAAGACATACAGGAATGTTCCAGAGAGTGTGAGAACCGTCCAAATTGTTGACAGAAGTTCGGCCGCAGGAGTTCCCGTGTTAGCCGGAGGCACTTGACGTAGGCATCTGGAATTAGTGGTGGAGTTTAGTCTCGGTCGAGTGGCTAGTTCCGGGTGTGAGCTCAACGAAGTCTAGCTCTACAGCCCTCCACGAGATAGCACTCGAGCATCTGGGTTAGGTGTTCTATTCTTTCATATATATGCGAGCTGTTTTCTCTTCTCTTTGTACGGTAGACAATTAAGAACCTCAGTCTTCTTCTTCTACTCATCAGGTTATGAGCCCTCGTGCTTTCGTTATTCCCACTATCTATCGACTTCCCTCGAATTCCATCAATCAACTGCAGTGATTCGGAATACTCGATAAAGTTCGAAATGATCAGAAGAACCGCAAGCACCTCCGAAAACTTGATTATCTTATCCCCCCCCCCCCCCCCCCCCTTTACCCAACATGTCATCCACATCTGTATCTTTGAAGCTCACCGAACGCAACTATAGGCAATGGCGAGTTGAGGCCGAAGCCATGCTTCAGGGGCTAGGCCTGTGGAAATATGTCACCAGCGAGATGAGGGTACCGAGACCCCCACTTCCGCCCTCCACCTCCGACGATTCCACCATCATTGTTTCCTCTGATGCCTCCTCCTCCAATGCTTCCTCCCCCACCAGGCTCGGACTCCGTGACCCCCGTGATGCTGACTACG